>JANFAE010000092.1:0-298547 GCA_024613145.1 Pisolithus marmoratus
AATCTCGTAAGCATCCGGTTTGTATTCTACGACATTTGTTACTTATGGCTCCCAATAGCATGGTTTCTCATTAAGTCCCCTTTTGTCAGCCTTAGCCATTCTCTATGCCCAAATGAAGTTGAGTGTGCATGAGGTGCTCTTCCTTGGATGGGATGACAACATAGGTTAATCATCGAACATTAGATTAAACTGACAGCCAGTTTTAGAACAACACTGTCACATTCTCTGTTGAATATCAAGCCTTCCAGATTTCCTTTGCAACTCAGCAATGTATTGGTGCTTCAAATACATGGAATTGCCACTCGTACCATGTTCGATCCACCAAGTATGCTTTGATGATGAAAAATGTTATTTGATGATTTCTTGCAGTGCAAGATCCCCAGCCAAGTCCCTGTTGGCATGCCTGGCCCTAGGTATGAGTTTTTTTTTCATGTGGATTCTTATTGCCCTCATGCTGATATTTTGCCTAACCATATTAACAGAGCTGAGGCAGTGGCTGTCACAGACCACCAATTGTAACAGACCTGTGGTGTCATTGGCCACCTGTTCATTATTCTCATACTGATACCCACTGTAATGTATTTGATCTAAGAATGATAATTGACATGATTCTGAATGACTACATTCCATGAGAGGACTTCAGTACTTAATAAAGTCATGGATGCACATTTCTGGTACTAAGTACATAATTACGTAATAAAAATAATTATTCAGTTGGTCACCAATGTGAGCTGATCTCGTCTCCACCTTCATGGCACCCACAGTTAAGCAACACTGCATGTGTGAAGTTATCAATGCATCAAATTGTTGGACCCAGATCATCAACACAGGTGCCCGAGCTTGGCTGTCTACTCCCAGCATCAACCATTCATCAACACTGGCAAGATGATAAGATATGGAAAGCAGCTAGACAGACAGAACAGATGGAACTAGAAGTGCTGGTAGCTAATTCTAGCTCTGAGATGGAAATTGAAGATTCTGTTGTCTCGTCTCAGGCTATCTGTGGTGAGGCTGGGAATTGGCAGGTGGCAGTAAGTGAACTGGGTGAGTCTCCACATCATGCTGACCTACAGTTTTGCTACAGTTTCATGTGTGCACTTATGCAAACTTCAGTGTCTGCTGCCAATGCTCCTGACCCCAGCCTCTCACAGCAGATAGAGCCTTCCTCTGGCCACCTGCATAGTAAGTGAATATGATATTCCTTCTGTCTCCTGGCACAAGGCTCAGACTGTTTGCCAGCTCCTTCAGAATATCTGACTCACTATTGCAATCTCTTTGATTTGGCTATGTATACCTTGCCTGCCATCAGGTTGGCAGGTCTCATATTCTTTCCAGTACCTTCCAATGTGCATGAGGATACCCCACCTGAAGTTGACCCTGCCACTTCACACCATTTTGTTGTTCACCAGCAGCTAGTGCAGAAACTGCTGGATCTTGTGAATGCTGTCCTGAATGATGTGCATAAAAACATACAGATGGAAAAGGAGAAATTTGCCACTGAAATCTGCGAGCATCAAGCTTATCTCAACCGAATAGTGAGGTACAAATGGCTCCATCAAAGTGACAAGAAAAGGCATGATTCAGGAGCCTGTGAGTTTCCAATTATCATTAAATCAGGTACATGCACATTCCTATAGACTGAGATGTATAATGACCACTGTTTCAAATCAGATGACCTGTACTCAGTTGTTGATCTACTGGCTCACATCACCATTCCCCCATTATTGAGTATTCTCACAGCAAGTGCCCTACACATACTTTCCAGGCTATCAAGACAGAATGCAAACTTTCTCCTTGTCATCTTTCATGCTGTAGCTGTTTCAGCACTGCATTGGGCAGCTACCCTTTCCTCTGACATGCCAAATAGTCTACATAACCTACAAGAACAAATATGAAGCCTCAGTTCTGTGTGGCCTACCGATATTTGGATGGCTCTAAATATTCTTCATGTAGATCCAGAATTGCACAAGTACATTTGCTGCTTGGCATGCTTCAGTCTATATGGTCCATTTCCTGAGCAGCAGAGTCATGAGTATGTGGGTGTACCACTAGAGTGCACTTACTGTGCGATGCCCTCTAGTCACCTGTGTGGGGCCTGACTCTTCTCCCAGCCAAGAGCAAATAGACATTTTGATCCTGTCTGTTGATATTGGTATCAACCACTGCCATCATGGATAGCTCACTTTCTCTCAAGAGTCGACATCATGGATTCTTTGTGCCATGCCCCTGCTCAAGACCTCAATATCTGGGATGGTAATGTGTTTCGAGAGTTTAAAGGACCCAACAACCACCCTTTCTTTGGTTCCCACAGCCCACATAATGAGATATGTCTGGGATTCAGTCTATTTGTTGACTGGTTCAACCCTTTCAGAAACAAGCAAGGCAGCAAGCACATTTCATTTGGCATCATCTATGTGATTTGCAATAACCTCCCAGTCCACTTATGTTACTGCATCGAAAACATCTATCTGGTTGGCATTATTCCGTGCCTGCAAGAACCTTCTCTTGACCACATCAACAATATTCTTTTGCCTCTTGTCAATGACTTGCTTAAGGCTTGGTCACCTGGCCTACAACTAACTCGCACAGCCCTCCACCCACTGGGGTGCCTTGTGCACTGCACAGTCATACTGCTCATTTGTGACCTGCTGGCAGCACACAAGACTGCAGGATTTGCCAGTCTTGGCTCGCATTCAGGCAAGTATTGTGCATTTTGCCTGCAGGATGGTTCAGACCCAGCCAATGTCAATGTTTCATCTTGGCAGCATCGTACCCAGCAAGAGCATATTGCGATTGCTATGATGTGGAAGAGTGCAGCCACAGAGGGCATCTGACAGTGAATCTACACTCAGTTTGGCATCAGGTGGATGGAGCTGCTGCATCTGCCTTATTGGGATCCAACTCAGTTTGTGGTCATCGATTGCATGCACAACTTCTTTGTTGGTGATCATCAACATCACTGCCACAATGTCTTGGGCCTCAATGCTGATGCCAAACCTGAAGAAAAATCACATGTGCAACTCCACATGCCTGAGCAGCAACAAGAAGAACTGGATGCTGGCATTGCTGCCATCAAGGCTGGTTCAATGACAGCACTCACTTATCTGAGAAGAGGCTATGTTGTTGCACTTGCAAATTCCAACAATGTCATGCCTCCAATCCCCATTAGCAATGATCTGTTAGTTTGGCAAACCAAAAGAGGTCCAGTCATTGGTAAGATGGCATATACACAAGCATTGATTGACTGGGTAAACAGTGCAGTGATTACATCCTTTTATTTCATACATCTCATCCTCACTCAGTATAAAAGGAGCAAACCAGAAGTGAGGCATCCACAGCCATTCCCTCATCCCACCATGGATCTATCCACCGCATGGGAAAGTGCCCTGACGACCATAGTACTGAACTGAACTCTGCTCGCAGAGGTCTGGTCAGATAGGTCCAAGACAACACTTCCATCATGGATGATGCATGCCCCCCAAAACTTTGGAAGTTGATCCCACAGAAAACTAAAGGCCAATCAATGGCAGACTGTTTGCCTTGTCAATTTAGTGATCTCGTTGTGCTGGGTCTGGGGGACTGGGGGTGCCAGTGAGAAAGACCAAATCCTTCTTCACAACTATCTGTCACTTGTGATAGCTGTCTGCTGGGTGACAATGCATTCAACGTCTGAGCAGCATGCAAGTATAGTTGAACAATTTATGGCATACTATGTTCAGAGTACAATGGAAATTTTTGGTCCCCAAGCTCTAGTGTTCAACAACCATGCATCCCTCCACATGCCAGAATGCTTGCATGCATTTGGACCAGTGCATGGATGGTGGACATTTCCATTTGAACACTACATCAGTATGCTGGAATGTTACAATACAAACTCCAAACTAGGTTCATAAAAATCCTATGCTTTGTTGAGGTGATGCTGATTGGCACTGGTTCACTCCACAGGGGAAATGGAATTTACCATATTGAAGGCATTTTGTTGAGGAAGCAACTTGAAGGCACTTCTGAGACAAGGCAGCCTTCCAGATGCATTTTGAGGAATCCAGGGAGTGTTTTCTCAATACATGAAGTCACCACTCACAGGTACAGCAGGAGACAGTCTTGAAGCTCTGGTGCACACATCTGGTGACAATAGTGATATGCTGGAGATCACAGAAAAGCATGATAAACTTACTGAGCTTTCCATGGATGCATACAAATCCCTGCTCGAATGTCTCAACAAAGGAAGGCATCCTCAGCCTTATATCTCCTACAAAGATGATTCATGCCCATTTTCATGTGTTATCGAACCACATGTACAGGACCAACAGACAGTCAAGCTTAAAGGGGTATCATATACATGTGTGTCAAGCCATGTTGGCAACAGTTGGATATTATTTACTGTTGGAGGGGAAACCTTCAAATGGGCTGGTGAAATCCAATGCATCTTCATGCACCAATGGGCAGGTCCAACACCCATGAACATGGCAATCACAGAATTCTTCTTTGTTTTATGCCAGCCCTGAGAACTCACAGATCAGCAAGCCACATACGACCCCTACTGACAGTTTCATCTTCTTTCGACTCGCCTCTGCTATGATGACTACCTGGATGGGGAGCAAGTCATAAGGGGCCACAACATTGTAAGTCATTTTGCAGGTTGCCCATATGAGAGCCCAGAACTTCAGGGAAAGTTCCTTGTTGTGCTGTCATTGAACAGAGTGTGTACTATTACATCCATAGCTTGTGGGCTTGCCAATAATCAGACAAGTGTAGAATTGATTCCATCTGACACATATTTTCTTTATCTGCAGGGTTACACTTTGTTCCAGACAGCTCAGACTGGCCCGAGTAGTAGCACCCCTTGGATGTAGTCTTTCAGGATCCATTAAATACCATCATTCTGTTTCTGAATCACAATGAACAATCATGAGATTTTAAAAATTCTGCAGAGGTATTTAAGATGGCACTCGTTCGTGAAGACCAAAGGAGAAATCATAAGGCAGAATGACATAACCTAACCCTGACCATGCACTACACTGAACCCATGCCATCAGCCCATCCAAGGAAAAGATGACCGAGTCATGCACTCAGCAGGGCTTGGGTGTGCAGCTGATGAAATATGGTTCAATAATTATTTAAAACCATGCCAGAGCGAAGCGAACCAGCTACCGAGTTGGCTGTGCTGCAAGCGCACTGCAGAGAAGCCCTAAGCATGAGTTGGAAGATAGTACTGCATAATTTGCACTCACAGTGAACAGAAGACGAGACATCCTGGATATGATGCAGCCAGACAGAATGGTGGATGGAATTTGAGATCTAGTTCATAATTTAGCACCGCTTACTGCAGGAAAAAAACATGATGTCATGAGCTTACCTTGGGCCAGAAAAGACCTGCTTGCAACATGGAAATAAAGTGTCAAAATGGGAGCACCATATCTTGTGAGGAACTTCATCAGTGTGAGACAAGGAAGGCCTCTTATTATGTGCTTAAAACATGAAGTACTCAGTCTGTTGGCAGAGCAAACACACTGCCACTAAGTTTTCACAAAGGTGCTGTGAATTTCAATGGCTCATCACAGCTCACTGCAAGCATTTCACAATTTTTCTTGCCAAAATATGTTGAAAAAATGGAAACAAGAGATACTCTTTTATTTGGGCTGTGTTCACATAAAAAATGCAAATATAATATTTTGTTTTCTTTGTCTTTTCTGTGCAAAAAAAATGAATTGATGGTAGTGCTGATTAGCTTCTATGCTAATGAGTATTACCATCAATCAATGTTTTGTGGAAAGTCATGCAAAGAAAAGAAAATATTATTTTTGCCTTTTCTCTGTGAAAACAGCTGTCAAAAAAGAGTATCACTTTCTTCAATTTTTTTAGCATGTTTTCTGAAGAAAAATTGTGAAATGCTTGCAGTGGCTGTTATTTGAGAAAATTATTGCACCTTGAAGAATCCATTTAATTGTGGTGTGAATTTCTTGTGCTCTTTCTGGCACAGGACTGCTAAGCCATCAAGCCATTGTCATATTCTCTCTATGGTTTTGATTTCTCACATCATTGCTCAAATTTTACATCTGTGGCAAATGTCTGGCTTGATTTAGAAACCATTCCCCAGGGCCTTTGCCCACTGTGTATGATGACAACAAGACTGTGGATTATGCCCTCTCCCACATAAAGAAAGGAGTGGTGCAAGCATGGGCTACAACATCTTATCAGCAGCTCTGGAGAACATGCCTCCCAGTTTGGGGAATTTCAGAGGTTTTGAAAAGTCTTCAAGGCAGCATCCACCCTGCTGATACTGCAGGCACCACCATCACAAAGGTCTGAACCTTGAAACAGAAAGAATACATTATTTCAGAATTAAGAACTGCTGCTCCTCACAGTGGCATCAAAGAACACATTGCCCTCATTGAATTCCCTGCCACTGGGATTAAACACACTCTTGTCCACTGAATCTACCACATGGACAATGTTGAGGAATAGTACCAAAATGCAATTCACTTTAAAAACCAGTGGCAGAGGGCTTGTGCCATCACTGGTAGAACAAATGACAAGGGAAAGTGAAGTCTTACCCCAGACCCTGTCAGAATATTGGTTGTCATATGTCAAACTCACAAGACATATATTAGACATATGATTGATTGATAGGTTATTTATTTTTTGATATATTGTCTCTAGCTACAGATATAAGCTCATATTCATAGTTTGTAGCTACATTGCATTTGCACCTGGTTCACACCCACCTGTTGCCATGATCCTCAGCCTGTGAATTCTAACAGACCCATTTCAGAAGACATCAGGAAATGCACAAGTCCCTTATCTTGTCTTAGTTTCTCTTCTTCTCCCTTCTTCTCACTTATCCTGTACACCTGAAGAAAAGGCCACACCATTTCTTAAATTACACTTCATGCACTTATTCTTACTTTTGCTGTACACCTGAGAATGTGAATGAAGCAGAAGAAAAGGCTATCCCATTTCTTAAATTACACCTAGCACTCTTAAATCACACATATTCACACTTTCCCCACCAATCCAAGTCATGGAAAGTAAAAAGCACCTCAATTACCAGGCAGGCTCCTACACACTGTCTACTGTTCATGTGAGGGTGAATTCTGAGTATTCATGTATTCTGAGGCATTGTCCAAGATTCAAACCCAGCATAACTTTGTTTCCCTCACACTCAGAGATGGCTGCAAGAAAACATTTGTAAACAACCTCAGCCACAGTGGTGCAAGCTGCAGACTTGAAAAAAATATACAGAAGACTCAAACCAGGGTTACATTTATAGTGGTTGGAGTAATAGATATGTGCAGCAATGCATGTCACACCCTAAGCAATCATGGTACTGTTCCTATTGAGAGCAATCTGTAGGTAACCTTAGTAATGCCCAGATTTCTGGGTGTATTGGTATCCCAGTAGGTAACTATAACATATCAATACAGTAAGCATAGCATGACAGAGTGTGTGCTCAGTATCCAAGCTGCTGAGGAATAGTGAGACAACTGGTATACCACTACTGTGTGCACTAAGTGCTTATCACTGGAAGCATTATCTAATATTTAAGCTACAAACAGTAAAAGAATGTGAAAGAAAGAGATACTATGCTTAAGGAGATTAAATATTTTTACCATGTTCTCTTTGTGTTTTGAAATGGAGTATCTGCCTTTTCAATGTTTTATTTACTAAACATTGGTTTTTGCCCCCAGTGTATGTAAGCAAGCTAAACTTGCACCTAATCCAAGCATAAGATTTATGGATACAGTGATGGTACACTATGGCAAGGCCAGGAACACCAGGAAAACCCAACTGAGAGGGCACATAGACCACTGTGGTAATCATACACATACCAGTGGTGTGATACACCCACTTCAACAAGTCTTGAAAGGTATGAAACCTCCCCAAAACATCACAGATACTTATGGGAGGAAGGGGGTACTTCTTACATCAATTCTAGGTGATAATAAACTCCAGCAGTCCAATGGCAGGCCTTGCAACAATGGTACAAGACAGGAGCACTGCACATGACCCCAAGGGTTAAGGTGCCTGTGCAGTATGTTGTCCCAAAGGGTTGAGCATTATTTTTAGGTTTTGCCTTTGCTACTGATTGGCTGTTGCTGAGCACTCCACTCCAAGTACATGATTGACTTCCTGTTTATAGATAGTATCTTTGTTCCCTCCCATTCTCTGCTGTCAATATGTTCCCTCTGCTCTGAAGTTTCCTGACACCCACTCTCCTGGAAAACTTTGATACCTCCATATGCTAGTTCTGACTTGCCAATACTGTACTCCCCCAGCTTTGCTGTGGCCTATGAATACTGTACAGTACAGTCTTGTACCCCTCAGTACAAATATCAACTAAAGTACCTCCTCTGAGCTTCTCTCACTAAGTTCTGGTATTTTGCTTGCCTCTGAAATACAAGGGCAGAGCTTGTACAAGGAGGCAGCATGTGAGCTGGACCCAACACCCTCTTCCATCCCTCTGCTCTGCTAGTCAGATATCTGTTGGCCCCTTTCAGTCCCACCCTGTTCTGCTGCCAGTCAGAGACCTGTCAGCCTGCATACTATTGTGTTGGCCTAGCCCATATTACAGGTAATTCTGGCCTTTGGGCACTCCTTTTGGCCTTGGAGAAGGCCTGATTCTGACATGCTATGCTTACTATATTGATATGTTATAGTTACATCAATACAATCAAAAATCTGGGCATTACTAAGGTTACCTACAGATTGCTCTCAATAAGAATGGCACCATGATTGCTTAGGGTGTGACATGCATTACTGCACATATCTATTACTCTGAAGCACTATAAATGTAATCCTAGCTTCAGTGTTCTGTATTTTTTTTTTCTGAGTCTGCAGCTTGCACCACTGTGGCTGAGGTTGTTTACAAATGTTTTCTTACAGCCATCTCTGTGAGTGTGAGGGAAATAAAGTTGTGCTGGGTTTGAATCTCAGACAATGCCTCAGATGAATACACTGATACTTGGAATTCACCCTCACATGAACAGCAGACAGCATATAGGAGCCTGGATACAAGGCTCAAAAAAGCAAAAAAAAAAAAAGTGGAGTTAAAAGCATACCCAAGATACTGCAAAGTCAGAACAAAGCAGGATAAGGGTAGTAAGAAGGGTAACAAAAATGGTAGAAAGCAGTTAAAAAATGGTGATATGCCTTTTAGAAATGGGAAGGTATGCAGAGAGTGAGGATCAGGAGCAAGTTTGCAAGGGAGGAACAGGGTGGAGAGCAGATTGTGGATGAGGGCAGGGGGGGCCCAGGAATGGATTCATAGTGTTTATTTTAAATCTCCATTTAAAATGCATGAGGGACAGTAGACCCTATGCTGCACTAAACTAACTAACACTGTCCAATGGACAAGAGGGGGTTCTGTGGCTAATGGGAACTCTTGCCTACAAATGCTTGTGGCTGCTATTGCACCTGCCAAGCCAGGTTTGGAGAATGCTGGAATGAAGAAAGCTACACTAGGGAAAGGTGGAGGGAGCAGCATTAGCAAAGGAAAGAAGAGGGGGATGGGGAAGGGGTGGGTGAATGTAGCAGGTTTGTTATTTACAGTGAGCTGTAGGTATGGAAGGGTCAGGTGGGAATCTGTAGGTGTTGGCTACCAGGCCACATTCAGCTGTGGTGGTGACCTCCAAAATTCCTCCAGGGAGGATGCCAAGATAGTCCTCAAAGGTGAGTTTGATGGCACTCTGGACCCTTGAGGTAGGGGGTGGTTGGGGTGGATCTTGAGGGGGAGCATAGGGTCCCCTTGAAAGCACTGTGAGCACCAGAATTTTCTGACATTTCCCTGAGAGAGCAACCCTGATGAGCCAGAAATGCAATTTCTGGAGTTGTGGTACAATGTAGAGGATAAATGATGCAAATTCAATGTTTGGCTTTGTTTACATGCTGGAAAACCATTGTATTGATCATTTTGGTATATTATGTAAGCAATGACTGGCATTCCTGCCATGAGTACATACTCCACACTGTAGATTGCATTGACCATGACATCAGCAACAGAATTGTTGCAATGCATAGGCCTTAGTAATTGGCGCATACCACCACAACCACTTTGCCCCTGAGCTTGGGAAGGCCACCAATCAAAAGCTGGGACCAATGGCTACAAATGTCTCCTATATGGAATTAGCACAGCCACAACTGATCCCAGGATATCTTACACCATCAGTAACATGGCAAAGTTCCATTCAAGCCTTTTTGGTTTTTGAGACTTTTCCACTTGAAGCACTCAGTAACACATAATTTCTGTAAGGCACTTAATTACAATAGGTCTCACCAAGTCAACAAAGTCAAAAAAGCAGGGAAAGAGTGGTTATGATTTGTAGCCTCTAGTTGTGTATAGTACACTTGCTCATAATGTATATGCTCATAATGTATGGAGTTTAGGCAATTCCCACTGTGGTATGCAGGGAAAATGCAGTATTTTTGTATAATGTATAATGTATTGCCTATGGACTACATTTATACAGTATGAGATCTCCTGTTAGCAGTGATGAGCAGTGTGCATTATTTGTTGGGATCCCCTGTGGCACTGACTGGAGCTCAGGCCTGACAGGCAATGCACTAACACAAATAGGGCATGGAAAGGAAAAAATTGCATTCACCACAGACCAACATGCCAGTCAAGCTTGGAGAGCATAGACCACAGCCCAAGGCAGCTCCTTACAATTGGGGACCAAGGGCATGACTGCCCAAAGGTGCTCCAGCAACATTGGCCATCTTCACAAAGCCAAAGAGACATGAAAACCTCACTCTTAGTGATTGGCTGACAGTCTTTGCATATGTTGACAAGCATCCAGACTTACCCCAAGATCAAATTGTTTCATACTTCAGCTCACAAGAAGAGGGAATTTTAAAGTTCACTCAGGCTACTCTTTCCCAAAAGCTAAAGGAACAGGAAAAGCTGGAAGCATGAGTACAAAGTCATCCTGATGCACTTTCAAGGAAACATCCTCATGTGGTCATGAGTCTAGAGGTTGAGAGGGCACTCTTCAAATGGGTCAAGCATATGGAAGAAAAGGGGGAGGCTGTGAATGGCCCAATGCTACAAGAAAATGAAAGTGCTTTGAAGATGAGTTCAATATTCCAGATGAAAAGCACCTTGAAGGGGAAGGGTGGATTGCACCTTTCTGCAGAGCATACAAGACCAAAGAGTACCAGCAACATGGTAAAGCTGGATTGGTTGATCCAAATATGGTGGATAGTGAGTGTTACCACCTGTCTGTTTCCTGAGGCCTCTGTGGCCTGAACATCAATATGAAGTCAGCTTTTGGTCAGCTCTCACCTTCCCCCATGACAAAGCCTGGTACTGCTTTGTCTTGTTTATGATACTTGTGGTGGTGACCATCATGATATGTATCTGGGATATCATTGACACTTCATGTGGATATGACTTGGCTCTGCTGCCTTTGCAGTAACCAAATGGACTTCATAGCTACATAGCTACTCATGTATTGCCTCATGTTTTCTTGTTTCTGTTTACTCTGTACTTTTAAGTTGTCTGCAGTCAGGAGAGGGGCTGCTGTGGATCACCACCAAGCCTTGTATTGTAGATCTAGCCTATGATACTTTCATCATTAGATCCCCTCTTGTAGTATATAGTGTCCATGACTGAGGGGTTTGTCCCTCAGTTTGAATCTACTCATTGACTTGTCTCTATCTTGGATTGGCTGTCTTAGCCTCTCATCAAGAGTCTCCATTGCTGTTTAAGTGACTGTGGCACATTTGAGTCTACATATGACAAGTCTACCATGCATACAGAGTACCCTATAAAGCATCCTTGTCTTGAGGTTTGTCTTTGCTTAGTTCCACTTGGCTCACCTCTGCCTGTCTTAGGCATTTTGGTTTGCTGAGCATAACAGTGAGAGGGCTTGAGTACAGAAGGTCCTTGCAACATTCCCACCCAAGGATTGGTGGAACTTTGGTGCAACAAGTCTGTTTGCATTGTGAGTTCCCACCAAAGACATTTTCATAAATGCACCTAATAGTTCATAGTGCTCCTTGTGATTGTGGACTCACAACAAAACAAATGAAAGGAAAGAAAAAGTAAAAGGAAAAGTAAAAGGAAAAATTCCAAATTACACTAGGGCTCACTGCAAATGCAGATGGGAGCAAGAAGATGCCACTGTTCTACATTGGGCAGTCAAAGAAACCATGATGCTTTGCAAACAAGACACCACAGCAGTGTGGCTTCTATTACTGAAGCAAAAAGAAATCATGGATGACTGTGGAACTATTCAAGGAGTAAGCACAAACATAAGATCATAGGTCACACTAATGTCACCAAATTTCAGGTGGGTGAGGATATTTGGTAGGAAAATGGGTGAAGCAAAACATTATGTGTGCCTTTATGTTGACAACTTCAGTGGCCACCAGATTGCTTACAAACCATGGCATGTCCAGCTGGAATTCTTCCTTCCAAACCTCACATTGTATGTCCAGCCAAATGATGCTGGCATCATCCATTCATTCAAAACCCACTATGGACAATCCTTTTGTCAGCAGGAATTGACCTTGGTGATGTTGAAGAATGAGAAATCTACAAAATAATACTTCACAAAGCTGTGGTGATGGCTAAAGGAGCTTGGGATGTGGTCACACCAATCACCATCAAGCACTGCTGGGATCACAGTGGAATCCAGAAACCAACAGCACCAATCTCTCACCTAGCCCATGCAAATCTGGAAGCTTGGGGTATTATACAAGTGTTTGCTGTGGATGAGGCTATGACTCTTCCAGCTGCTGAAAAGAGGCTTCAGGAGTTGCTCAAGGATGAGTATGTTTACAAATACTGGCAAGAAGCATTCAACACTATCATGGAGACTGAGGGAGACATGGCATGGGCTGCAGAAGGTGTTGAGAGACTTGCATGCCATGTGCTTCACCACACTGGGCTTACCATTAGGATCCCTGCAAGTATGCACCCACCATGGCTCATTGCACTCAAGGAAGCACTCTCTGACTCAATCCAAACCCTGAAATCACACAACTGGATCTTTGGACTGCCACCAACAATCAATGAAGTACTTGATCCCAAAGAGGAGCAAGAGATTGGTGATTCTCAGTATGCATTTGAGGGCAGAGATGCCAAAACTGTTGCAGCAGTACAGCATGAACTTGCTGTTGAGTGGGGTGAGATTGTGGAGACAGTGGAGTCTGATGACAAGCCTGAGGACAGGCAAATGCCACCACAACTGGTTTATACTGACCTTATTAGCATGTGTGAGACACTCAAGGCAGCATGCATACACATCAGCAATGCTGACTCAATGCTGGACCTGGCAAGACTGCTCTGCCAGTTCCATGGTACACTGCATCAGGAGGAACTGCAGAATGCACATGTACAATCTAAAGTAGATCAGTACTTCATTAGGAAATAGTGTCACATATCACAATGTGTCACAATTCTGGTTCCATATATTTCTCATAATGTATAAAGATTTGGCTGTGCAAACAATATATGTTATGAGCAAGTGTACTGTAGTCCAGAACTAAGTAACATTTTAGCATGATATATCAACAGTGAGTTTGCAGACTCACTGTCCAGCATGCCTCTGGTGTGATCTCATTTATTAGCTGGAGAATTGGAGGGGAGAGGGGGGGATATGGCACTTTTCCCCCAAATTTCCCTGGTATGGAAGACTGCACTCCTAGAATTCATGAATGACTGCTAGATGTAGAGATGAGGATTAATACTCACTCTGATGAAAGTAGTACATACAGATAGATTGGCATGCCTGTCACACTGCAAAATTTCATGCTGGATTAGAATGCAATTTTGAAGGTGTGATGATCAGCATATTTATTCACATAAAATGAATGAAATATGTCATAAGAGTGATGAGGTCTGATGTCTCTAGAGTTGATGTTGTGGGAGGCAAAAACAGGGATGAAATGAGCCACATGAGATATGGTGTCAATGTGAATGATGGCAATGTTTTGATGGTTGTGCATATGGTAGCTTGGGTGGACAATCCACATCCCTGTAGCTGTATCAGGGCCATCTATGACATGGTCAAACCAGTGCACAACGGCCCATGGAAACAATTTCTCTTGATATTTGAATGAAAAAAAAAAACACAGGATGCAAGTGACATCCAGGCCATGCATGCCATCTGTTTGTGGTCCAGTTACAACAAAAGTACAATCAAGATGGTGTGGGCAACTCTTCTTGTGAGAGCACGAGGGGAAAGAAGGGAAAGCTGTAGGTTAGACCTAGGCTTGTCCCAAGGGATGCTGTGTCAGAAGGAGATAGAAAGGGCTAGAAGTCAAAGGGGGGATTTTTCTTTGAGGCTGGGGATGTAGGTGACAAGGAAACTTGAAAGTCCACCTTGGAATGGGCAATGGGGAGTTTTCTGGAGTAGCAGAAGCTTAGGGATGCTGGGGGCTCACTAGGCAGTGACTGTAGACTCTTGTAGGCAGCAGGAAAATTTTCATAGATGCAAGGGATCAGTTTAATGAAGTGGTGGTGATTTTCTAGCAGAGGGGAACTCAAGGACAGTGATTAGATGATAAGAGAAGACACTGGGGGACTCTGAAATGCTCTGAAGACTTGAAGATACTCTGAAAAATGACTCTTGGGACTCAAGGGGACTCTCAGATACACACAAAATGATGCCAAAAGGTGGGTGGTTATTTTTCTCAGTACAGCAGACTTTTGTAGCATAGGGACAGTGGTATCTAAGGTAAATTCAGAGAACTTCAGATCTGTCACATGTCAAAAGCAATAAAGAAAATATAAAGGCCAACATATGGGCAACCACATGTGCAGCAGTGATTTAGATGAAGGTAAAACTGGGAGAGTCCATAAAATGAAGGTAAGAGAAGTAAGTGTGGTATAAACTATGTGCCTAGATAGCAAGAACACATGGTGGAGACTGGCAGTGATTTCATTAACCAAGTAGGGATGTGGTGGGTGGCATTATTAAGTGGGTGACAGCCCTGGTGCTTGTAGGGTGGATATAGCTGCTGAGGGGATTGGGTGACATGTGACAGGTCAGTAGGGATTGCCAACATGCAGTGTTCAGTGGTCACATGTTGAGAAGGGACTGCATGATGATAGGGGACAGGCCTAGTATGGTAACCTGTGAGTCAGCAGTGATTTTGCTGGCAGGAGTAGGGGTGTGACATGAAGGGAAGGTGTGACATGTGTGATGTTAGAGAAAGTGGTGATGTCATTGGAGAAGATGCCATGATTGTAATAGGGCACTTGAGAGAGTGATGGCTGACACTGAGAAAGGCTGCTACAGTTGGTTTTCAGCCTTAGGGAGTATGGACTCCCCACAATGGGGACCTCCACTCCTCCACATGGGGCAGGAACATATATATATTTGTGAAGCATACCATAGGTTCCACTCAGGTTGCTAGGTACAAAAAATATCAAATGTGCAGAGTTATAGATGTGGATCTTGCCATCAAGAAATGGACACTCTTGAAGAGGGACATCCTCAGGGTCACAAGTGTCAGTGGGATAGAGTTGCAAGTGAAGAAAATGACATAGAATATTGGGGATCTCTGTTACTCCAAGTTCAGCTGCCAGGGCTCCTATGTTCTTTGTGTGCATATGTTCTAAGATGGAATAGTTAGTACTTGTGAAGAACATATGAAATAAGACATATGATGTTTATATGCCAATGATACATGGGCATTGATTGTCATTGGGTCATCAAGAGCATCACCTGGGTCCTCTACACAGGTTGCTGTTTGTTCTTCACTCTCCTCTGCTGTATCCCAACCTTCCTGACTGCTATGGCATTGATCATGAATTGATTAGCATGTGATCCTATATGGCAGTCAAAGTGAAAAACACATCACAGAAGTGGAGATACATACAAAGAACCTCAAATGCCTTTGATAGACATGCTCCATTCAACATACAATGTCCTTCAAAATACACATGCATGGCTGTAAGCTTATCAAGCCTTTGGTTGATCAAGATCATCTGCCCAAGTGCTTGAAACCAGTTGGTGTGCTAGTAGAGCTGTTTGACCACCTGTCAAGACCAGTTCTCCACAGTCTCTGAGAAGTCCAAGGTCATAGATAGCAGGAAGAGTAAAGTCTGGAGGGTTGGAGGTAGTGTACAACTATGTACACTATGACTTGCAGAGTTTTGGGGATCAGAGTTGAATGGAGCTGAGTGAGATCAAAGAGTATCTTATTTGATATTCAAACTGAGGTGCTACAATGTATGTACAAGGGTTTTTATTCTACAGAGAATGTTCCAAAGCAATGTCTGGGTAACAGAACTCTGGGGGGCAGTACAGAACATTGACAAGGTACAAGTAAGCTGTGCTGGATCACCAGACAATCCAAAAGTCCAGAGGTTAGTCAGAAAGTACCAAAAAGGCTAATCACTTAGTGGTGGAAGAAAACTATTCTAAATACAGAATGGAGATGGAGCAACTAGATCAAAACTATAAACAGAGATGGAATGGAGTTCCACAGTGGACTCCCAAGAGGCTGGACAGAGCCAGAAACACTTGGACCTTGGTCCAGAGTTTAGCATGTGTCATGGATGTGACACCACCTTAACATGTTTGGATTTGGTAATGGAGGAACAGAGTCCATTCAGCACACCAAATTGGTAGATAAGGTAGTGATAATACTTCATTGCATGTTGCCAGGGTAGGAAGAGGGAATGACCCCAGCATTTTGGAATACTTTGCAAAAGTGATGGAAACATCTGAGCACATCATTGATTTCAGCAAGTGTTTGCTTGGTGATAACATTTTGACAAATGAGGTAGCAAAATTTGAGAAAGCCCAAACAGCATGCACCATGTCTCTTGGTAGATGCCCTTCAATGGCTGCAATGTAAGCCTTTGGTACACTGATCAACAATCATGGCTGAATAAAACATAAATAAGATTACCTTCATCAAATCTTTCAAATCATTGCCAGTCTACTGCTTAAAGTGTTGGCCTTGAGGGAAATGCCACAACCCAGCAAATGGTGCAACAGCCACAATGCTACCAACAGTGAGTAAACAGTGGCAAGCTTCAAGCTTTGGGTTGGTACAAACATACATACCACCCATCAATGTCATTGAGGATCTTTTCTGCCTCAGTTCTTCCAGGAATATGGACCAAGTACCTTAAGTGGAACACATCTGGTGAAAGCATTTCATGTATGTCTGCATGTGGGTAAATGGCTGGTTTCAGTTAGCATCTGAATGTAGACAACAACCTTGTACTTACTACAACATCACCAACAATTCCATATGTATCCCATATTTTGCATAGCTCAAACTCCTCAATGACTGTATTGCAATGCTCTCAGGTGCATCTAAGTGCATCTTTGTCAAGGTTGTCACAATGTGTGAGACATTTTGGACACTAGTTGCATATGATACATGACAAGAGGGCTTGCTTTTCAAAGTTGGCTATGTATGTTGTGAGTGCCTAGATAACACATTGATAGTAGTTGTCACCAAATAGTACAGTCTTGGGGATCTTCATTGGGTGGTGGAGTGAATGGAGAATGCATGTTAGTGATGGATGGAAAAGCTGCCTCTTGAATTTATGGAATGCTGGGGTCCTGGCATGCTCTCTAGTTGCAAATGACTTGCTCTTGGGCATGGCAAGAAATCCAATCAACACCATGGCATTGTGGTGTGCATGATGCACAGTGTTAAACACATTTCCAATGGAAAGATACAAAGGGTAGTAGTCCATCTGTCTAGTTGTTACTGATACAGTCATCTTGTTGCCATCAAGGGTGACAGGAACCAGTGTGGCTCCAGTAGTTGTTGGATCATTGTCAAGGATCCTATCCTGGTAACTCTGGATTAATAGAATTTGTATAAAAAGTAAAAGGGGTCATGCATGGCTTGTTCCCATGCCCAGTCACCCAACATAAAGTCCTGCCAGCACCTCTGATCATTGGAAGCATCATATTTGCAGTATGGTACATAGTCTAGTTCACCTGTAAATCTGGGACTTGTGAGAATGTTATGGATGACTTTGCATGGATCTTGATATCAGACCTCATTAGTTGTCAGACATCCAGGGTGCAGGATCATTGTCATGCTCTTCACTGGTGTATCAAATGGTGAAGTTCCCCCACCTAATGTTGTTAACATGGGTGCTGTCAATAACACTGTAAAGGTCTGTGTGGTTCATAAATGGTGGTTGTCCATCCAATTCAAGCAATGATGTGGCCCAGATATCCAACAACCCATCTTTTTTTGGCAGGAATCTTTGCACATGTAAACAGGAAGTTGGCAAGCTTGAACTTCAACTGGTTGTGGTATGGAGTCCAGTCATCTGGCACTTTCTCTGCATGTGGCAGCAGTGGCACATCATCTGGTAGAAACTGTCCACATGCATCACATTTCCATGCTGTAAAAGAGATATTAGCTGGAGGAGTCCTAGGTCCACAAACTCACCATTGAGAGCTATATGATAATTGCAGTAAAGCTTGCTCCCAGGACCAACAAATTCCACATTCATGGCCTTGTGTTCCTTGTCCAACACACCTTCTCCTTGATGATCATCAAAATGTGTTTGGGTAGCAGAGACAATCTATCTGCAACATGGTCCTCTTGTGCTGGAGAGCCAAATAATTCTGCATGGTCATGGAAACCTTGGGGCTGAATGACAGATGGAGTGTGCATCTGTGCTGAGTTAGGCCAGAGAGATTTCTGCACCAGTGGTAACATCTAGGCTCATTGCAAGGGAGTTGGGGGATGCTGTCAGCCCTCTGCATTGGTCTTTGGCAACCAGGGTCTCTGGCTGGCAGCATCTTCAAATAAAACACATTGAAGACCACATAGTTGGTAGTTCATATGCAGGGTGAATGGCACTTGGTGCAGAAAATCATGACATCTGTTTGTGAGTAAAGTTTGCTTATGTGTGAATAAAAATTGACAAGTTCATGTAGACAGCTAGGAACAGAGAACTCAGCTGTTTGATAATGCACTACTCTATACACAATACTATGAACCTAGGAACAAAGAACTTTCCATAGAACATCAGTTGCATCTATCATACAATGTATAGTAAACATACCTCAGCCATTTGATAACATGCTGAGGAAAAGAAAAGAAGAAGAGACAAGTCCAATACCTATGCATGCATGTATCACATGATGACAATAGGTGTTGGCACTGCAATGTCTGAAGTAATGTGAATCCATACCCAACAAGCTCCAACACACCCCCTCAGCATGACACCAGTGACAGGCCTGTTCAATGAGCTTGGAAAGACATGCAAGCAAATGGCTTTGTAAGAATGTCAGCAACATGAGGCATCAGGATCCACCTGGGAGTAAAATGACCCTTTGCAATGTGTTCACAAAGGAAATGATAGTGGATGTTGATGTGTTTGGTGCAAGGGTGGTTAATCAGACTAGAAGAGAGTGATATCACACCCATATTGTCTGCATGAACAATGAAAGGAAGATCATGCAGCTGATGAAGGGACTGCAATGCCAACTGCAGCCAGAGGCCCTCCTGAATGCATGTGCAAGCACCATATATTCTGCCTCAGTAGACAAGAGAGCTAGCATATGTTGCTTCTTTGATGCATGGGCTATTGGCCCACCATAAAAGAACCACATGTAGCCCATGACAGAGATGTGATCTGCCAAACATGTTGCCCAGTCTGAATCACTGAAGGCATAGGGAGAATGATTAATATTTGGGTTCCCATAGTGAATGCAAAGAGACTTTGTCCCTTTTAGATAGCAAACTAGACATTTTGCAGTGGTGAAATGACACAGTTCCAGGCATGCACACCATTGAGTGAGATGTTGCACTGCCTGCATTATATCAGGTTGGCTACATTATATCAGGTTGGCTACATGTTGCCAGGTAAGTCAACTCCCTGACAATCTTTCTATATGCATGAGTGAGATCAGGAACATCAGGATAGAGATCTGTTTCCTGCCCAAAAGGATGATTTGGGTCCATTGGGAGTGACATGGGATTTGTGTCTCCAAGTCTGTACTCCTCACAGATGTGGTCAATATACAACTCTTGGTGGATCCAGATCTCACACATCTCCCATCTCCTTTCAATTTCAATTCCCAGGTACAGTGAGACTGGCCCCAAGTTGCTAATGCCAAACTGTTCACCTATCCATCATCAGGAAAAACATTTTGACAGGTAGCCATGTGCATCAGGTACATAGTGATTCATAGCCTCCATGATGCTATGTAATATCAGGCACATGTTATATATTGATACAATGCTGTCACCTACTGACACAGAGTGTGATGTAGTCATCATAGCCACAGACCATCCCATGAATTCTACCAAGACTATGTAGACTACATAGGCATTATGGAAAGACTATGAATCACTTAACAACATCCAAGAGGCCAGATGAACATGCTGCACACAGGTTGACTCACACAGCACATGAACACTGAGATCAATTGAGATGGGTGGATACATGGGTGTAGTATCCACAGCACAAGCTATGTGGGAAATAATGTAGTACTAAGTAATACAAAGCCAAAGTACTAGTGCATGAGTGCAAAAAATGTGTCAAGGTCAATGTACAAATTAACATGAAAAGACAATGCTTTCTCAAGGATGTTGTCAGCTGTCCAGTCTATACTATTTCCATGGCCTGAGCTTCCCTGCAGGTGGCACACCCATATGAAATGGTCAACACTAATAACCAACATGTTGGGGCAATGGTTTCATGTGGAACAAGAGACCACATACAAACCAGTAACAGGATCATGATGATGAAGGGCAGTGAACCATTTGACATAGGTGAGAGGATGTGGATAAGGACCTAAATGGTCTGGAAGCTTGAAGATGATGTGAACTTGTGCTATTTGTACAGCTAGCAGTAACTATCTGTCAGGTACATATAATGTGATGGCACCAGCAGACAATACATACCACTCAGTACAAGCACTTGAATGTGCTGATGGTCCTCTTCCAACATGAATGCTGTGTCAAAGTGTGTGGGAATTTCAGCCTTATGGCCATGAACTGTGACCTTAGGTGATGCATGGATCTTTTGTAAGCACAGGCCATGCCCAGTGATGCTGCTTGGGCCAGTTTCAATGTACAGCTGGTTGTACACATCAAACCAGTCCAATTTGATGGGCTGTATCACCCGATGTCAGCCTGAGTGGGAGGATAGAAACTGTTCAAGGGTGGGGATGAAATCCAGTGCATTGTAGTCACTCTGTATGCAATTGACTGACATTTGGTGGTGGGGGGGCACCTTGGTCACCTTGTAGTAGGCTAAGACAGGCATGAAACAACATTAGATACACTTGTCTAGGTGTGATCAAGTACATACCTGGTATGCACAACCCAGCTAACTCAGACACAGTATCCTTCCCCATGAGTAGGCCAGACTTCCTGGCCCTCCTCCAAGTTAGGTATGTGCTCTTGTAATGTATGGCTTCTTGGCATTGAAGCCACAGCACTGTAGGGGGCATATGCTCCCTAAGGCTACAGAGTGCCCTTAGCAGCCTTTTTCACCCTCAGTAGTCACTCCCTCACATTATGACACTTCCCTGGACTAGTAACATTGCTGCATATGCTAACATCACACTTCCATCACATCACATGCTCATGCCAGCAACATTGCTGCCACTCCTCAGTTACTGTATTAAGCCTGTCCCCTAATGAATGCACCCCTTCTTGACATGTGACTACCAAACACTGCCCATTGGTGATCCTCGCCAACCTGTCATGCATCACCTGGACTCCTCAGCACCTATGTCCCTACAACAAGTGCCAAAACTGCCTCACTCTTAGTAATGCCACCCTCCACATCCAGGATTGATTGATGAAATCACCACTGGCTTCCACTGCATGTCATTGCATTGCAAGTACATACTTATACTGCTTCTCCTTTCCTTACTTTCATTTTGTGGACTTTTCTTGTTTGGTCTTGCATGTATGTCATCATAGCACATGTGTTTGTCAGTGCCTCAGCCTTTGTGTTTTCTCTTATTACCTTTTGACATATGACAGATCCAATGTAGTCTGACTTTACCTTAGATACCACTGTCTCTACCCTACAAAAGTCCACCATACCTAGAAAAATAACCACCCACCTTTTGGCATCACAGTGTGTGTATCTGAGAGTTCTTTTGAGTCACCAGAGTCATTCCCAGAGTATTTTCAAGTCTCCAGAGCACCCCCCAGAGTCCCCAGCATCTATCTTATCATCTATTCATTGTCTTTGAGTCTTTCTCTGCCAGTAAACTGCTGCCACTTCATATATTCAATCCCCTTACATCTACAAAATTTTCCTATTGTCTACAAGAGTCAATAATCACTGCCCTTTGAGTCCTAGGTCTCTACATAGCTTCTACTGACCAAGAAAAATCCCTTTTGTCTTCCCAAGGCAGACTTTCAAATTCTTTATTGCCAACACTCCCCAGTCACCAAGTAAAATCCTCCTTCACCTTCTAGCCTCCCCCCCTCTGTCTCCTTCTGACTCAGCACCCCTTGGGATGAGCCTAGGTCCAACCTACAGCTTTCCCCTCATTCCCTTCACACTCTCACAAGAAGAGTTGCCCACAGCACCATCTGTTCTATGTAGTTGCATTTGTTGCTGGCCTGGTATGCATCCTTGGCATAATCAATGTGTAACTGCTCAGGATATTTGGTGTTGTACCCATTGGCACTGCCTAGGGCTTGAATGGAAGTGATGTAGTGTTGTAGTGAGTGTAATTTGGGAATGTTGAAGTCTTGACACACCTCAAGGTCAATAAGGACATGCTTGTAATCATGAAATGTCTTCAGGCTGTCTTGCATAGCCCTGAGGGTCATGTCCATGTGTTTCTGGAACTGTGCATAATAAATGAAGTCAAGCAGGGAATGAGCAACTAAGAGAACATCTTTGTCAACTGTGCCTGAAAGTAAACCCATGAATACTTGTTGCATCTCCTTCTGTTCTGTGCTGGTCCATTGGGAGATAGTTGATATGCCTTTCTTGAAGTGGAAAAGAGCAGGAAAGCAAGTCATGGCTTGAAAACAAATGTCAATCTCCTTCTCACCTATCAAGCTGGTGCACCACTGGAGGAGATGGCCATGGAAGATGCCTTTGTGTAACTGATGGAGTATGTTGGGTGTGATGCAAGCGAAGATGTCTGTGAATGGAAGGTCCTTCCAAAAGGGTTTGTAGATGACACACAAACCTTCTGTGTCAAACTTTCTTGATTGTTTGTTCCTTTGCTTGCACTGCAAGGTCTTCAGTGTATCCATCATACTGTGCCACATGCACTCCTCAAGGTCACCATGCTTATCTGACTTGACCAAACAGCAGGGGCAGCAATTCTCTTTGTTGCAAGCCACAAGACACTGCTTGGGAAAGTCAGCAATGTAGGCAGCAAGAATAGGATGTACTCAGCACAGATAACCATCAGCACAGACCATCTCCCTGCCATGGTGACCTGCATTGATTAGGGGCTGGAGGACAAGGGACATTGCATGGTGGAAGAGCCAATGACCTGCTAGTGAATGAGTCTTCTTCTGGAAGCACTCAAGTCTCAAGACTGGTAAGTACCCTACGAGAACTGTTGCATGTGCAGAGACTTGGCATCTCATGTCTTTTGATATATTTCCTATGGTTAGATATATGGGCCATGCTTTCTTGTCCCCACTGAAGACAGAGAGGGAGGTTTTATCCAAGGATAGGATCACAGGAGCCACCACAGCACCCTTGGGCACTCATGTCTAATTGATGGTATGTGTCAGTGTTCCCCCCCTCTCATGAGTCAGTGAGTATTTACCTGCATATCCCACCACCAATCACCTGTCTACATCTCATCATAGATGTGATTTTCCCCCTTCTCATCTGCATATGCATGCTCTGGAACATATGCCATGACATCTCAGAATGCAGGGTTACCAATTAATTCCTCCACACATTCCACAGTGTCTCACTGCCACAGCTCAAGTTGTTTGTGCCTCAAAGCACTGTCCTTGCCAACCACATCACCAACCACATCAATTGTCTCACAAGTCCATTCTGGTCCCATACATAGTCTATCCACCTTCTTGAGAAATGACCATGTGCTGTTGAATGAGATGCTGCTGTTGTGAACCTAGGTGGTATGCACTCACTTTAGGACATGTTTTAATGGTAAGTCATCCATTTCTTACAGTGAGCAACAAAAATGTTGCAATGTTTGCAACTACCTTGCTGAGTTTCAAGAATTCATCCATTTTGTTCTGACCAACATTCTTCATCAGAAAGCCAGCTAATTCCCACTCCTCATCACAGAATGGGGCCCACATGCATTCATTATTAGCAATCTCTGCTTCTTCCAATGTCTCAAACATAGTTTTCCAAGAGCCTAGAATCTTGGCAGTGACTCCTTTGAACCCCCTGGTAAAGTGCCCAGTGCTTGAATGGTCAAGTGGTTCACTGATGTTGTGGCTAATGTGTGCTGCAGTGCATGCTTGGATGCCACTTCTTGGGGGTTGTGAGGATCAATGTCAGTGCTGATGTGATGTCTCCATACTAATGACTCCTCTTGAAGGTCAGGTGCATTGTCTCTGCCATCTGACTCATAATACCAGTCCTCAGTGGGTGTTCCAGATGGCTCAGGATGTATGCCATTGATGTTGGATATTGATCTGACCTGTTCAAGCTCTTCCTTCCACTAATACTGACAAGGAACTGACTGGGCAATGTGCTGCTTGATGCCCAGTGCTGTAGCTATGGACTTTAAGCAGTAGTTGCAATGGTGAGTGGGCATGGTAGGACTTGAGTGTTCAATGTATCTGACTGGCTGATATCTCTGACAGGTCTCAATATTGTGCAATGTCAAGAGTGGCCCAATTGCATGATTGCTTCATCCACCTGATACTCTGGGACATATTTTTTTTTTGACAGTTTTCATTGCATGACTGCATTGATGTTTGGCTGGTCACATCAGTGTTCATTGATTCTTACAAACATGACCACATGCATGTAGGTATAAATGACTCATATACTTGTAAGTCCATAACTCTACCTCTACTAGCACTGCCCTTTCTTTGATTTACAGTTAACTGTGCATGACATTAAGTCATGCCACCTTCTTCCAAAGTTTGGCATACTTCTGATAAGGAAGACTTTGTGGGTAGGTCCTAAAAAAGATGGTGTTCATCCCTACTGATGAGTGCTTGAGGCAACTGTGATATGGAGGTGCCCAGTGGATGGCCTCACTGCCCATCTGAAAAGCAGAAGCAATTGGAATATGAACAACAAGAGTTTGCTCAGTGCCAGGATGCCAAAGCATGCAAGCAAATCCACTGTCAGCAACTGGCTGAGGAAGGGAGTGAAGATGACATAGGTGAAGAAGATGAGGTGGACTGTCAGTCTGACTCTGATGGCAAAGACATGCAGGTAAGCTGTTTCATATATTTTTGGACACTGTCTTACTTCATTCTAGTTTATTAACCAGGTGGTGAGGACAAAGCTTAGCAAAGCCACAAATGAGTGACTCAAATACCATGATGGTAAAGTACCAAAGACCCTCAACACAAAGGTCCCCTCCATAGACTTAGAGGTGAGTATCCATTACTACAAGCAGTGTCAGTAAATACCATACATAGGATACAGACTTGTGGAGAGACCATCACTACAGATGATGAACTCTTCAAAGAATTATGCTGGTCATCACAGACACCATCCAACCACCAATTGAGCAAGCATAAGAGGAGCAATGACAAGTCCATGGATGGTAGGACACCTGAGCTAGAGGAAACAGTGTATGTGATCTCTTATCAAATCTATGGAAGTTGCTCACTGCCAGCACTATCACAGGGACTATGTGGCCTCCAACTGCCAGTCAGGCAAGCACAAGTGGAGCAAGCAGATTTGCATTGACCATAGAACACCTAAACTGGAGGACACCATGTACATCACATACCTATGAGTCTGTTAGGTATTCACTAGTGTAACTGCAGGGATTATGCAACCCAACCAAAGAGGCCATGATGGCCTGCCAATGAAGATCTTGTGCCTGCCATGGTGAAAGCACAAAAGCTCACTGAGAATGATGGTTGGCCCCAAGCAAGAGACTATGACAATGTCACTCAAGAATTCATGGCAACTGTGATCAGGGAGTACCACACTCAGCTTTGTACCCAGGCACCTATGCCAGATCACACACAAGAGACTGCTCTATTGAATGTCTCCTGGGCCAGAGGATGCCAAGTCACAAGCATTAACCTTGCACAATCTCCCCAGCTGGTGAAGCTCATGAGTGTACTCCATCATTTCTCTCCAGCAAAGCATCCACCTTTTTGCATGTTGCAGGTTACCATTCAGGGTTCACAGGTACATGGCCAGCTCAAGACAAAGCTCCAGCCACTTGTCAAAGCCATGTACAGCTTTTACAGTAGCCAAAGCAAGTCCACTATCAAGAAGAACTGCACTCTAGCCAAAGAACTTAAGGAAGGTATGAACTTTGCATTTAGGGTCAGGTTTTATCATCATATCTCCTCAGGTACTTATATCATTCCAGCATATGGCAGCTCAGGAGGATGGATGGCACAGGTTTCTCAAGGCTCCCCTCATTCAAAAGATCATAAATATGATGTGGTTTGCAAACAAGCATGATGACAGTGTCATGTTCCCAGATCACTTCAAGCCTTTCCCCCACCCAGCACTTGCTTTGGTTCTCACCAGCATATGTAGATTACTCTTCTGGTGTGGTGGCAGGTTTGAGACTGATAAAATGGCCTAGATTGAGTGCTGTATAGATGAGTGGGTGACCAGCATGCAGATGGATGTTGCATCTACCATCCAAGAGTATCACAGTGTGTTTGAGTTGCATCTCAATTGCCTTCGTGAGTTTGAGGAGGCAACTAAAGAGTTTGAAGTGTTGCCTGGCATCTGCAAGAAAGTGTATGAGGTTGGCTGGTATGTTATTTTTGCACATCAGTCACTGGTGCTAACAGTTTGCTCAACTTAGTGTTCATTCAGGTGCAGCTCCCCTTATCAAGCAATCCCAGCCTACTGTGTCCACACAGATAATTGCAGATGCTATCAAAAAATACCAAGAGGGTTCAACCACAGACAACAAGTCTGAGTAATTAGTTTCAGTACTAGTATGTGTACTGCTGCTGGGTTCAATATACCACATGTTACTATGTTGCACTATGTTGCCACAGTAGTAAGCTATCAAGCCCATGGTGGTAGCAAGATGGTGGGACTACATAGCCTAAGTAGCCTATGTAGCAGTGGCACTACTGTAGTTACACATCCACTCCACCCAACTGATAGTGATATGTAGTACTATGTATCCATGCCTGGAACTACTGTTGACTACATGTTGGGGACTTATCTACCATGCTATGGGCACTATATAGGCTACATAGTGCTATGTAGTCAAGTGGTTTCTTCCTGATGGTCCCTTCACCCAATTAAGAAAATATCTGTTGTTGCAACCTCCAAGGCCATTGTCAATGTGCCAGGCTATGATGCATACAATTCTTCATCTGTCATCTCCCATTTTGTTAAAGACAAAAACTGCAAGGTCAACATCTGACCTGGAAAAACCAAGTTCCTTGAGTAGGTTGCATAGCATGACATACCAGTTGAATGCCACCTGTTTGAGTCTGTAAAAAGAGCATAAGAGCAGACAAATGAGGAGTGTTCCAGCCCTGCTGTATTGTTTGAACCCTCATGGCTGTTTCATGTAGATTTCCTCTGTAAGTTTGCCATGAAGGAATGTCCATTTTGCATCAAAACAGTTGAGTTCCCAGTCATTCTGTGCTGCCAGTGCTATAATAAGCTTCACCAATGCCTGTCTTGCAACTGGTGCATAAGTTTGGTGAAAGTCAATGCCTGGTACCTGTGAGAACCCCTGCACTACAAGACAAGCTTTGTATTTTGACCCCCCTTTTAGGTTGACCAGTTTGAATTTGAACACCCAGCAGTTTCCCACAAGCTTACAACAGGCAGTGGTTCTACAAGCTTCCACACCCCCATCTCCTTCATCATCTTTAGTTCCCTATGCATTGCCTCCTTCCATCTGGCAGAATCTGAATGCTTCATCACCTCCTCATAGGTTGCTGGGGGAATTGACATGTCATATCCCAGCTGACTGGGGTCCTGCCATTTGTCACTTCTGATAGAAAGGTGAGACTGTTCTGTGATGATCAGGTTAACCTGATGTTCCAGAAAGATCCCACCTCCTCTGCCTCTCTCTCCTCTGCATCTGTCACCCCCTCACCAAGGCCACCTTCCACCCCCTCACTTGTTCCTGTAGTTGAATCAGGATGTTCTCAAACCATCACAAGTCTATCCTTCATTCACTGAAGATCCTCTGCCAATGCTCTACCCTTTTCCATCAACACTCTAGAGCAACTGGATCAGCATGGGGTGATCAGTACCTGCTCAGATGGCTCTGACTGCACTATCTCCTGTGATGAGGGTATGAGTGATGCAGGAGATGAGGGGTTGGCTGAAGTCTGTGGTGAGCAGTGACCCTCTGACAGGTCCCTGATGCACATGACCAAATCCTCATCAAAGATCACATCTCTACTATTAAAGAACATTCCAGTGACACAGTCTTGCAGCTGCCACCCTTTTATCCCATCTGGATACCCCATAAAGAGTGCTTGAGAAGAGTGGGGTCCATTTTTCATATGGCATTCAGGTGGAATGTGAGCAAAGCACCATGAGCCAAACACATGAAGGTGAGAGATATCTGGCTTATATCCATAGAGCATTTCAAAAGGAGTCTTGTGGTCAGGCAGAACACATGTGCCAGTTAGATTCCAAAGATAGCCAATCATCAAGATGGCCTTGCTGAAGTAAGCTGCTGAGAGACTGGCCTGACTCAGAGCCACCAAAGCCCATCCTTCAATGGTTCGTATTCCTCTTTCCACTTTACCATTCTGCTGATGTGTGTATGCCACTGATCTGTGATGTTCCACCCTGGCCTCTAACAAGCTTCCTGTGAAGACATTTCCCATATACTCTCCACCATTATCCATTTGTATTGCCTTGATTTTTGTATTGAACCTATTCTCCCACCATGCCTTGACCATAAGCCATGTGTTGTAAGCCTGATCTTTGGTTGCCAACAAGTGGACACTGATTATGTTTGTGTAGTCATTGATGAAAACAATGAAATATTGCTTGCCATGTAATGTTGGAGTAGGAAAGGGGCCACAAATGTCCATGTGAACTAACTCAAGGAATGTGCACATCAGTGGTGAGGAGGATGTGGGATAAGGTTGGCATGGATGCTTGGCCACAATGCAGGACTCACATCACATTTGAGTTGTGGGAAAGGTGACTTGAGCTCCCTTTAACATTGAGAGAAACTTAGTGATGTCACCTCCTGCATGTCCCAATCATGCATGCCAAAGGTCCCAAGTGAGTACACTCAGTGTAAAAGCAGTGAGACCTAACATTGAAGTGCCCTTGTCAAGTGGGCAAATGAACTCAACATCTAAGAAGCACAACTGTCCCTGCATATTGATGCAACCAAGAGACTTGTCACCATGAAGGAGTTCACAACAGCTTGGCTTGCCCTTGAACTGTAGTTCCCACCCACACTCCACCATACAACTGACTGACAACAAGTTGATGACAGCATTTGGCATGGTACAGATAATGTTCCAACCTCAGGTGAATATGCTTGCCCCCTAACTTCAGTATCATAATGCAATCTCCATACCCTTCAGTGCTAAGGCTGCCCTGATTTGCTGTCCTCATGGACACCATGGAGTCATGAGTAAAGGTCCAGAAGAAAGATGGGTCTCTAATGAGATGTGGCATGGTCATGCCTGAGTCAAGAATGGTGGAAGATGCTGTTGATGCCAGTGACATAAGATTTTCCCCCATTGCCTTCTCCAACAACTCCTCTATGACTGCACAGGACAAGTCTCAAAAGTAATCATCAGTTGGTGGGCACTGTATTGCAACTGCTGCTATTGGTGTAGTTGTCTGTGTTGCTGCTGGCTGTGATGGTGGTGACACTGTTGGTGCTGCAACAGCCATGACAGTGGTTGTTGTAGTCCTGCCTGTCAAGGTCACCTTCCCCTTTTGCCAGGGTGCCTGTCCAGCTTTCCCACCCCCTGGCTGGAAACAATTGTCCCAATCATGATCTACCCACCATTGGCCTAAACAGATTGGCATCATACAAGGTGTGCCACTGGGATTGTTCTTGGTTTTCCTCAGACTGGTGATCAAGTTCACCTCCCCTTGTCCTCCCTGAACCACTGCATTTGCATACCTGGAGCCTGGACCAGGTGCAAGACTTTTGTTTGTCATCTGCATGGCCTCCTTAATGATTGTTTGTGCAGTGTACCTGAAGGTGTACATTCTGATCATTGATGGCATTGCATGTTGTTGAGAAGTAAAATGTTGAGGTGGACTGAGGAAAGGATTTGTAAACTGCTGTGTTGGAGTGAACAGATTTTGAGGCATCACAGGAGTGTTGGCTGGAGGGGGCCATGATGACTGTGATGCAACTGGTACCATGTTGAAGAGACCTGGGGTCATCATTCATATGGTCTGTTTGCTGTGCTCCAGCTCAGTCTCTATGTTCTTTTGAATGACTGGCCAAATCCTGGTCTTTGGTAAGCCTTGTAACAGTGCATATATCATGTCTGCCTCTGACAGTTTTGCCCCCATGCAAGCTAACTTATCATTCACATGTGTGTGTAGTGCCACATACTTCTCAGCATCTGCAGCTCCTTTCATCTGGAAGGTGGAATTTGAGTGTGCAAGGAGAACTGTAGGGAGACATTGGATCGATCATAGAGTTCAGCAAGTGTTTTCCACACTTCTCAAGCCATTATACTGACATCATCAGGAATTAGCATCAAAACCAAAGAACTAATCTTTCTTAAGATGATAGACTTTTCCAGACTGTTGTTCTTTAACCACATTTTCAATGCCTCTTGCTCAGCTGCCATTGGTGCAATTGGGATCAGTGGGCATGGAAAAGTGGAAGTGTACTTGACATAGTCAAAAGGATTTGTTCCATTGCTGACATGGTTGTACACACCCTGTCCCAGGAGAAGCTGTTCAGTTTGTTGATGCCATTCATAATAATTCTCCATCCCCTTCAATTCCAGAATGTTTTCAAACTTCCCCATCATGCAGGCTGTGAACATGGATATATGCATTCAATTTCTCATGCATGAGACTATGTTATGTTTATCTTGTCTGTCATAACTGTCAGCAAGTCAAGCTTGCCCTTTATGTGGTGAGCCCAGGGCTCATAACCTGTAGACAGCTAGGAACAGAGAACTCAGCTGTTTGATAATGCACTACTCTACACACAATACTATGAACCTAGGAACAGAGAACTTTCCATAGAACATCAGTTTCATCTATCATATGATGTATAGTAAACATACCTCAGCCATTTGATAACATGCTGAGGAAAAGAAAAGAAGAAGAGATGAGTCCAATATCTATGCATGCACATATCACATGATGATGATAGGTGTCAGCACTGCAATGTCTGAAGTAATGCAAGTCTGTACCCAACAAGCTCCAACAGTTCAAACTCCCTCTTCACCATCACCATCTCCCACTTGACATAACAAGTCCTATATTGACCAAAAATTCTTCTGGTGGGCATCATCCACAGTGAACAAAAGCTAACATGCACCCAGGATGGATAGTACTTGACTCACAAACTGAATGATGTACCCAAGTAGAGAAGCAAGCTGATGACTTGTGTGCACAGGCAATCAGATAAGTGCATGAAACTGCTACCCAGCAGGGTTGTGTTTGAGTCAGCAAGATGGAGGTGACCATGGAGGTCAAATGGGCTACACTGGAAGGTAGAGAAGTGAAGTTAGTGAGACCTAAACAGGGTGTCAGTCAGCAGAGACCTACAAATAAAAGTGCTGCTTCTCATGTTGATGGTGAGGGCAGGTTTTATCATGCCATTGGATGGATTCCAGAAGGCCATCAATCATTGATCATTGATCAACAGTTGTGGTTGATGTGGAAGCAAACACTCACTGCCATGTGGACACCGATCTTGCTATCTGTCCTTTGGACATTTGGAGAGATAAGGCAGCCCTCACTGATGATAATCACCACATGGTGACAAGCAGAATGCATTTAGCGATGTGACATGTGCACCAGAGCAAGAAAATCCCACCATGGTTCATTGTCAACTTCCTATTTAATGATATTACTTCTCACTGAATCAACTCTACACTGGCACAACATTATTTGGAATCTTAGCACACCAAACAGGAGAGCCTTTCCTCTTTGACTGTGTCAACAACTGGGAAAGCAAAGTTCAACCTAGCACTAGCAATAATAACCCTCAAAGTTCTGCTGCATCCAACTCTCAAACTGGTGGAAAATCCTATCCACCATCCAGCACAGTGCCTTCCTTGATGACCAAGGCAACCAGTGTCAGCTTGGTGACCTCTGATGCAGCTCCAGTATATAGGAGGACCCCTGTGCCAGTCTTGAATGGTTCATTAGGCATTGGGAACAAAGATGGCATGTAAGACCCCACTGCTTTACTTGCTTGGATTGTAGGCCATCACCAGTGCAAGGTAGGTCTCTAACTTGTAATGTCAACATGACTCATTCCTTAAGCAATGATTTCTAGATGTCAGGGCATACTACTAGCATTGATGTGAACCTGCAAGAAAGCAAAGACAACTTCAATGTGCTGTAGGGAGTCTACACTCCCTAGTAAGGCTGCAAAGCACTTACAGCAGCCTTTCTCACTCTCAATACTTGCTCATCACATGACTCTCTACAGTCATGACTCTATCTTGGCTAAAAATAGTGCTAACATTACACCTTCCCCTTTGGTCATGACTAATACATACCCCAGTATCAGGAGTATTATGTGCAGGAATACCTCACTTGCCAAAAACAACAAGTGTTGGCATTGAGGTGGGTTGCATCAATGCTCTTGTGGTATTGCCTGGGTTGACCTTGGAGGCTTGATAGTTTTACCCTCCCTATGGTCAAGCAGATAGCAGTTCTGAAGGTGGCAGTTATCAGAGAGATGCTACTAGCTTGATTGCAAGGTAGCTAAAAGCTAAGGTTTACAGTCACATCCCTACAGGTATATATACTACTCCTGACTGTGTGGCTTTGTGTGGCCAAGTACACATGAAGACATGTTGTGACATGCTGGAGATGCCAGACTGAAACCCATGATGTGTGCTGAGCTTGTCTATCTCCTCCCTCACCACTACAACCCCTCAAGACCCCTGCCACCTAGTCATGTGACCCCACTACTCTTCACTCCTACTGCCCCTGGCTCCCCTCTGCATGTGCCCCTGCCCCTTCCCATTCCATCTACCCCCTTCTAACCAGGAAAACCCCTGGGTTTGCTACCCTTCTTCTGACCTGCTTGTCCACCCACTATCATCTCTCTCTCCTAGCTCCTCCTCCACTTCTCGCCTACTCCTCCATTCCCTCTCTATCTCCTGAAGCTCCTCCAGTGCTGATCCCTCCCTCAGTATGAAGAGCCATAACCTCCTCACATGCACCAACCCTCTGATTGGGAACCCCTCCAGCATCACCACTTTGTATGAGTTTCCTGCTCTTTCCACCACCTGTCTTGGCACTGACCACCTTGGTAGCAACTTCTTTGAGCTTGCTACTGTGAAATCCAGCATGTTGTCATAGACCTGCACCAGATCCCCTTCCTTAAACACCACCTCTCCTGCTGATGACCTTGCTACCCTTCAATCAAATGCTACTTTTTGTTTAACCACATGCTTGATTGCTTGGCTGGCCCTGTCTAGCCTCTGCTGCTCCACATAGGCCATCTGCACCTCTATGTCCCTTTCCATCAACATTTCCATCATGTTCTCTATTGGCATTTGGGTTGTATTGACTATGAACCCTAGCAGTAACTCCTTGGGTGATAGTTGGAACACTGGGATTATTCATTCATTCAGTTGGTGCACTGCCTCTTCAAAGTGGACCAGCCATGATGCTGGTATGTTTGTGGCATTTGGTAGGTCATTTCCACTCTCCCCCACCTCTGGGCTACACATTCATTTCAGCTGACCTAAAAGCTTTCTGTTAGCATTTCCTACTAGACCATTCACCCACAGTGCATATGCTGCTACCATGTGTTGTTCTGCCCCATTGGCTTCACACCATGCCTTGACTTCTCCATTATTGAAGTGCATCCCTCTGTCCATCATGAATGTTTCTGGAGCCTGGAATATTCTTCTGATTTCTTCTAACCCATTGACCATTGTCTTTGCCATTCCATGGGTTTTCAACTTGAATCCCCAGACATACTGTGAATAGGTGTCTGTCATCAGTAGTATGGTGTGATACCCACCCTTTCCCTTCAGTAGACTGAGGTAGTCTGCAACCATCAACTTGAAGGGGTGCCTTCTTGTTATTGGGTAGAGTAGTGAATGTAAGTCCATGTTGCTGAAGTTCTTGCATTGCAGGCACTGATGTATGGCCTGTACAATTGACAGGTTGAGTCTTGGGCTGTAGAACTTGTCCATCAGCTGTAGCTTTATCAGGTCCCTACCCCAATGACCATTGTTCTTGTGCTCTTGCATTGCTAGCTTGACCACTTCCTCCTGTGTGATACACTCAACCTCAGGTCTTGTTCTAAGGGATTTGATTGATGGCAGGCACCAGAGCTTCCCATCTTTGATTCAGTATCCCTCTGCTTGATGCCTTGCTCTCCTTTGCTCCCTGCTTGTGTCATCCTTGTCTAGCTTGGTGATGGCTTCCACCACCTCTAGGAACAAAGGCTCATTAGTGAACCTGTTTTGTAATGCAGTGACTGAAGGGTCCTGGCCTATTGCAAACAGGTCATTTATGATTGCCTTTGCTGCTTCCCAGTCCTTGCTAACCATCCAGGTACTCCCATCTCCTGGCTCTGTTGGCTGCCCTGTGTCCATTTGACTTAGTGCATCTGCTGCACTATTCATTCTGCCTGGCCTGTGCCATACATCCATGACCTGGTATGCCAATATGCCATCTCTCCACCTTGCATGCACCATTACAGGTGCTTGCTGCACAGTGTGTCCCTGAGCACTATGCAATCCATCTCTATCTCCACTGGGAACCCCCATATCATGTCACTGAAGTAGTCAAGTCTGAACTTGAGTGCTGCAAACTCCAGGATATATGGCTTGTACTTTTCTTCTGTGGGGGACATCCTTTTTGATGCAACCCTACTGGGTGTATTTCCATGACCATTTCCCCACTTGGCTTCATTGTGCTGAACCTCTGCAACAGTATGGCTCTGAACCCTTCCTTGCATCCATCTGTTGTCAATATGAATGGCATCCCATTGAACTTTGGGGCTCATAACACTGGTTCTGTTACCAGTACTTGCTTCAGCCTTAAGAATGCCCTTGTGTGTCATGGCACCCAGTACTTTTCTAGCAACCTGTCACATAGGTATTGGCAATACCATTTCTTCCCCATTCTCACTGATGGGTCTGGTAGGTTGAGGTTTCTTTGTAGATCTGTGAGTGGTGCTGCTATTTGTGCATAGTCCTTGATCAGCAATCTGAAGTACCCTGTCAAACCCAGAAACCACATCAACTCTAGTAGTGTTGCTGGCACTTTCTGCTTGGCTATGGCTTCTAGCTTGGCCACATCTGGTCTGATTCCCATTTTGTTGATCCTTGCTCCCCTGAAGATGACCTCTGAGAAGAACAACTTTGTCTTTGGTGGTGATAGGGACAGGTCTCACTCCTGACACCTGACCAGGAATTTGCATACCTGTTGCAGCAACTCCTCAAACTTGTCTCCCACCATTCCATTGTCATCCACAAATGTCTCCAATCCCAACTCCATTATGATGTCCCTGAATGCTAGATTTGTCATGTCTGAGAAGCATGCAGGTGCTCCTAAAAGTCCCATGGGCATTTGCCAGTAGCACTGGAAGCCTCTCCCTTCTGTGTATATGAACAGCTATGGCTGGTCCACTTCCTCTACTTCTATCACATAGAACCCCAACACCAGGTCTACCACACACACATATTTGTGCCCTGCTAACCTTTGTTGCTTTGCTCTTATATCTCCCTGCAACATCAGCACCACCATTACCACCTTGTTGATCTCTGCAAAGTTCTGACAGACCTGCCATCTGGGTTTCCCTGCCCTTTCTGGTGCTTGCCTGTCTGATCTTGGTGGCAGTCTTTCTGGTAGATCCATGCTTGGTGCTTCCCCTTGCCACATGCATTCATCTTCCACTATCCACCTGATCTTGTCTATTGTCAGCCCTGGTGCCCCATGCACTTTCTGCACCAGCATGGTGGGGTGTACTGCCTTGACCTTGTCCAATCTGATATCCTGCAGTATGCCTGCTTCATTGAACTTGTCTAGCATGGGTAAGTACCACTCCTTCTGGGCCTGCATCAGTGGCTTCTGGTGAACTTTTAAGGGAAACTTTGCATCCTTTGGAATGTTTAGCCTGAATTTGATGGAGTCCACTGGCTTGACTTCTCATACTGACAGCATGAACATGTCTGCAAACTCCACTACCAGTTGTTTCACCTGCTGGAGCTTATCCAGCAGTAAGTCTCTGTATTCAACCATCTCCACCACCTTTTTCACCCTGGTGGATAGAATGGGCCCTTTTCCATGAGTCTCATGAACACCTCCCTGTCATCCTCCTCCACCTCCACACTCATCTCTGCTAGCTGTTCTTGCACATCTTCTTGCTCTTCTCCCTGCTGTCCTCCCACTCCCACTGCTCCTACATCCTTCTCACCTCCACTTCCCTCACTCTCTCCTTCCTGGTCTTGTACCCATTTCTCCTCCCTTCCTCCTCCTGCTTGCTCCTTTTCCTCTCTTGGCCTCCATACCTGGGTGGGTAGTACTGATGTGGGGATGTTTCTTCATGCAAAGTTCATGATCCTCTGCTTCATGTCCTGGTGCAGTAACACAATCAAGTCTGATCCATGGTCATGTACTGCTTTGGTCTTGTCCAGTATTGGTTTTCCTATCAGCATTCTCCATGCCCCTCCACTCAGGAACACCTCAAATGATGTTTCCACCACTACTGGTCCCCACTGCACCTTGCCCAACCATGTGCCCTTGGACCACACCAGTGACCCATCTGCCATTCTCAACATTTGCATGGATGGATCCAGCTTGACCAACCTCCTTGCCACCTTCTGGTACACATCTGAGTCTATGGTTTTTATGGCTCCACTGTCCACCATTGCTAGGAACCTTACACACTCTCCTCTTGGGCCTTCCAGACTCAGTACTGCTAGGAACAGATGGCTTCTGTGCATGCTGATTGGTTTGCCAGTTGCATCCACCACATAGATATCAACAACTGTATTTGCCTTGGTCTCTACATTATGGCTAGCTGGTGTTCTCTCCTCTACTGCCCTCATGCTGTGTTGTTGCTAGGCAGATCAACTTTTGGGACTACAACTGACCCACTAATGCTTGTAGCCCCAGGTTGTTTTCCTCCTGCTCCCATTCCCATGCACTCTCATATTCTGCTTGTCCCTCACCTGCTTTCCAAGTGTCCCATGGAGTTACCATGTGCACCATTGATGTTGTCTGGTTTGTCTGCAGGATTGTTGTGGTTGCTGGCCCTGTGTGCCCTGCCAGTGCTCCCATCATCTGAGCTTGGGTTGCTCTCCTTAACATCCCTGCCACTAGCTGTCTCCACCATGTCTTGTGTGGTTGGAGTGTCTCATATGTTGTGCACACATTGCCTACATGTGGTGGGTCTGTGACTAGTCCACATGAGAAGCATTCTCCTGCCCCCACTGTGCTGTTCCTGGCTTCAGTGGGTATGGTCTCTCTAAGGATGGGGGCATGTTGTATCCATGCATTTTGTGCCACAGCTCAATGTCTGCTTCATACTGACATTTGCCTATCTCCATGTTCAGCCTGTGTGGGAGTGTACTTGCCTTCTCCAGTATTTGCAACCTCATTAGTGGTGCTTGCTGCACTCTGGGGTATATCCCTGCCATGTAACCCATGTTTGCTCCCTGCACAGTGAGCATCTGCTGTGGCACTCTGGCAAACTGTCCCTGTAGGTGGGTTATGGTGGCTGGTCAAGGTGCTCCCCTCCCATTCATTCCTGCTGCATGGAGGCTTAGGCTTGCCATTTGCTGCTGGAGGAGTGCATTTATCACCTGATCTCTTGCTTGCTCTTTATGCTGCTTCTCCTTGTTTCATCTAAGTTTTTCTACCTTGATGCTTTGTACTGCTGCTATGAACTCTTCCCAACTGGAGTAGTCTTCATTGAGCTCATCCCTGAGCACTTGTGGTGCTCCCTCTATCATGCATGTGACCAGTGTGCCTTCCATGTCCCCCATGCTCAGCATGAGCCTCTTGACCTTTTCAGCCCACAGGACATGTCCATAGTCCCCTGCTCTCCCTTCCTCTACCCATTCTCCCACCTCTTCCTCCTTCAACACCTGATCCTTGACTTGTTCTTGCTGCTGCACTCTGGTTAGCTTTGGCCACCTTGCTGGTGGCCACCTCCTCATAAACACCACTTTCAGGGTCCTCATGTCTCTTTTGTCCTCTGACAGTAGACCTGTGAACCAGTCATCTGCATAGCTTCCTGGAGCTAACTGAAGTTCAAAGTGCTCTATTCTCCTTGTTTCTGACCATGAGTCCAGTATCACCAGCTGGAACTGTGCAAACCACTCTGTCAGTTCCTCTCAGTTGCCATAGTCCCTGTGGAACAATGGTATTATCTTTGCTGTTTCCAGTGTGGTTCCATGGTACATGTTCTGTGTCAGTGGTGTGTATGTTGTCCCTTGTCTGAACTATACACATGGCAGCTGTGTGACTGTTGGTCTGTGATATCTGACATGTTGGGTTGCTCATGGGGTTGGGGACAGAGGCATTGTTGGTTGTGTGCCATGTGCATTGTACACATACATTGCTGTTGGTGTTGAAAAGATAGCTGGTTGCAGTCTGAACTCCAGACCATTCTCTGCTGTGCTCTGCTGCATGCCTGTTTCCATTTCCACTGAGAATATCTGTGAACCTCTCTGTTCTCTCCTGTCAATTCCTAGTATCCTTGTGTCCTTGTCTGATACTGATGACTCTGTGATACTGCTCTCTGAGGTTGGTTCACTATCCACTACCTGATTTTGTTGCCTGATGCCTCTGAGTGATGCTACCATGCAGAGTGAGATTGGGTCTGTTGCCACTCTCTGCCCCAAGGTTTGGATTCCTCTCTCATCACCAGATGGAGATGCCAGACTGAAACCCATGATGTGTGCTGAGCTTGTCTACTCTACCTCCCTCACCACTACAACCCCTCGAGACCCCTGCCACCTAGTCACATGACCCCACTACTCTTCACTCCTACCACCCCTGGCTCCCCACTGCACATGCCCCTGCCCCTTCCCATTCCAATGTGAAGACATGTTGAGTCAGGATACATTGAGATGTGTAGGAGTCCAAAGAAGGAAAGTGACTTGAGGGAAATGAATATGAAATGATAAGCTTGAGTCATGTCAATTGCAAGCAGCTGATGAAGGGAAGGGAGAGCCATATAAGGGACAGTGTATAGTAATCATCTGAAAAGGGAAACATAACTGAGTAAGCATTGGGAAATGCATCTCAGGTGTGAGAGAGAGATAGGGGAAATGTTCACAAAACAGTGAAGTTGAAAAAGGGGAAATGATGAAGTGGCTTATCATCACCCCCCTCTCATGGTCAAAACACCAGAGAGGTGGGATGAGAGTGGCCAGGGGCAGCTTAGAGGGGGCCCCAGCACCTCACTGTAGGGTTGGTAGGGGACCTTCAATGGGGTTTGTACAGCCTGGGGAGCATGGTGCCTGGCAGAGTCCACTTCAACCCACATCCATTCCTGCACCCAATATGTCCAAGCCTAGTGCAGTTGTAGCAGTGCATTCCCCAGAAGGGGCTGCTCCAGTCGAGCTGCACTCTGCTGGAGAGCATCTTTGGGAGGTCATCATCATAGGGGACAACCAGGAAAGAGCCCAAGAGGTGGGGAAGAGGGAGGGGGGAATGTGCATTTAACATGAAGGGGAGTCAAAGAGCTCATACAGTGGAGTTAAAGTAAGCTGAGTGGAGGAAGTTTCTCCAATTGCTATAGCTGACCTCTCCACCAATAGATTGTTCTGCAACCAGACTGGCAGTGTGGTTGAGCAATGCTCAAACTCCTTCAAGGTGTACTGAGTTTGAATGGCTGGCCATGTCATCATTGAGTCCATAAGTGGTGGAAGAGTTGTCCAACTCTTTGCAGGGCAAAGGCAATCAAGAGCTCTTTGATTCCCTCTTGCTGCCATTGCTGCAAACATCTCCAGCTCCTCTCTTGTCCAGTCCTCATGTGTCACTACTCTCTGGCTGATCAACTGTCCACAACAGTGGAGCCAGTCCACTGAGGAGAGGAGTTTCTTCTTGTTTCTCTGGGAGAGGAGGTTGAGTTCCATGAGATTGTCAGCCCTTGCCTTTATCACCATGGTAAGTGAATGCTGGGTCAATGGCTTGAGCAGAGTTGGGACAAAAGTCTTGAAAGGACCTCCAAAGGTCTTCACCAAACATGCTATGAATGAGGTTGATTACCACTTGCTGTATGTCTGCAACATTGTCTATGTGATTGCCTGTGTAGAGGTCCAAGTCCACCTTCTTGGTGACATGACCAGTGATTCCCTCAGAGACATTAAAGAGTTGGGGGACCCAGGCAGCTATGAATTCTGAACCTCAGTAGATTTGAGACAGCATCTGAAGGTGGTCATGATATTTGCCTGCTCTCCAGCCAAGTGAGTCCCAGTGCTCAAAGTTTTCAAGCACCTGCAGAACATGGAGGAGCTGTTCTGGCATGGGTACCAGGCTTGTCTTGGCCTTGGCAGGGGAGTTGACCTTGTTAGCCATCTGTCACTGGGTGAGTTTAGGGGCAACAACTGCAGGGGATGAGTGAGGGGTCAAGTGGGGGCTGGTTGTCTCAGGATCATGGGTTTGGGAGATGGGGGAGGAGTTGGGAGATGGTGAAGGGGTGTTGCAGCTCTGATAGGAGCCAAGGACAGGAGACAGTGTTCATGGTAATGCAGAGGAGTGGGGGGCAGTCTTAGTGATTCTGGCCCTTTGCTTTGCCTTGGAGAGGGTGACCAAATGGACCATGAATGAGGAGTGGGGGTTCTGAATGGGTCCAGGGCTACTGGTGGTGAGCCTGTCCCAGTATTCCTGAACAGCCCAGACATTTGCATCTGTGGATGTGGGGGATAGGGCCAAGAGGGGTGGTGTATGGGTTGCAGGTGGCAGACTGAAGTCATATCATTGGAGAAGGTGATGTGTTCACTCTCAGCATCAAATATGGTGTAGTCATCAAGAGAGAGGTGTTCAGAGTTGTGTTCATGAGACATGAGCAAGAGGGATGCAATGGCACTGCTGGTAGGAATGGAGGATATTGAGGGCATTATATAGGTTTTCTTTGGGTTCCCAGGTGTTAGAGGAATGCCCATATCCAGTCCATTTGACCAGGTATTGGTAGGTTTGTTGTTTGGCACCTCACTTGGGTGCAGAGACACATCCTTTGGTTTCCTTCTTGAGCCAACAACTCAGTGTTTGAGGATGTTCTTGACTTCCCATTCAGGTAAGTTGTCAATCAGGTCCAGCAAGGGTGGCACTTCAGCTCATCCATATTCATTGTTTTCTTCAAATGGGTAGATCTGGGACATGTGAAATACTGGGTGTATTTGCCACATTTCAGGGATCTTCAGCCAAACTGCCACTGGGGAGATTACTTTGGTAATCTCAAAGGGGCCAACCCATCAGGGTGCCAGCTTCAAGCTCGAGATGTCCCTTTTTAAGGTAGATGCATCAAGCCAAACTAAGTCACCTTCCTTCAGGGTGGTGTAGTGTCCCTTAGAGCAGCTATGCAATGCTTCCTGTGCAGGCTTGTGAGCTAGAAGTGCAGAATCCTGATTGGTGGCCAACTGTTGCATGCAATCATTGACAGTGGGCGCATCAGTTGTGGAGGGCACAGATGGGTAGGGCACAGGGTCATATCCATAGATTAGGGAATAGGGGGTCTGATGGTGGATGGAATGGACCCTCAAATTGTGCATGAACTTGGCTTGGGGTAGATACCAAGCCCAGTCCTCTGGCCTTGTGTTGCAATACACCTGCAAGTAGGTCTCGATCTCTTGATTGACACATTCACTTTCACCATTGGTTTGAGGGTGGTATGCTGTAGAAAGTTTTTGTTGTACACCCAACACCTCATAAAGTTTGGTGGTAAATGCCAAGGTGAATTGTGGGCCCCTATCTGATATCACTGCATCTGGGATGCTGTATCTGGGGTACATGTGTCAGAGGAAAAGGTTCACTAAGTTGACAGAGTCACAGGTCTTGTTGCAGGGGACTAGAACCACCCCTTTGGTGAGTCCTTGGTCCACAATGGTAAGGATTGAGTTGTATCCTTCTGACTCAGGGAGGTGGGTGATGAAATCCATGGAGATTTGCTTGAAGGGGAAGGGGTTCTTTGCCACATTGTTTGGAGTGATGGGAGGCATGAGAGTGTGAGTGATGACATTATTGGCCTGACAGCTCAGGCATCCTTTCACATACTCTCTTACCTGCTTCCACATTCCAGGCCACCAGACCTCTTTCTTCATTTTCCATATCATTGCTTTCATTCCAGGGTGTCCAGCAGCAGCCAGATCATGGTTGTCCCAGAGGTACTCACATTGGAGGGGAGGGAGGACATAAAGTCAACCATTGTGTCACTTGGTTTGATTGTCCTCCTCACATATAGTGTCATTCTTTGTGAGTGTCTCATCCCTGGGTGTGGCCTCTTTTATTTTGCTGAAGAGGTCTGTAGATATTGCAAACACTCCTCTATCCAACTGTCATATGCTGTTGGATGACTTGTTATTGTGGGTATCTGTTTGGGTGGAGGGCACTGAGGATGAGACAGTCTGGCTCTTCTTCTGAGCCTCTTGCAGGGGAGGTGTAAGTGGGGCTGCTCTTTTTCTTTCCTTTTCCTTTGGCTTATGCACCATGGTAGAGGTTGGTGTTATGGGTTTAAATGGGAGTTTCACCCCCCCTCCAGCCACAGTGATGGGGGAAGGACCATCATGGTGGGGGAAGGGTCAGTGGCATAGTCAGGGTGGCAGGAGAGAGAGTCAGGTATAGTCATTAGTCTACCCAGTTTGTGTGCTAGCCAAATAGGAAAGTCTTGCAGGAAAGTGGCCCATCATGTTTGCCAGCATGACAGTTGCTGTGGTTACCAATAATAAGTGAGATTTTGGTGGTTGGTGTACACCATAGTGGGGGCAACTGGGGAGATGAGGTAATGGCACCATTCTTCAAAGGCATGCATGATGGCCAAGAGTTCCAGATCATACACCTGGTAGTTCTGTTCTGTGCTGACCAAGGACTTGGAGAGGTAGGCACAGGGGTGGAGTTCACCATCTTCAAACTCCTGGCAGAGCACTGCCCCTGTACCAACAGCTGACCCATCTGTGAAGAGTGTGAAGGGTCTCACAAAGTCAGGGAGGCAAAGGACAGGTTGAGAGCATAGCACTGCCTTGAGTTGTTCAAAAGCATCAGCCTGCTCAAGGTCCCACTTGTATGGGACATTCTTTTTCAAGAGTTTATGCAGAGGGGCAGTGATTTGGGAGAAGCATGGGATAAACTGCTGATAGAAGTTGCAGAACCCAAGGAACTGGCACAGTTCATGAAGATTTTCAGGGGTCTTCCATTCTTTGATGGCAGCAAGCTTTGTCTCAGAAGGTTTAATTTGCCCTTGCCAAACAAGGAAGCCCAGGAACTTGACTTCCATGGTCTCAAAGGTGAACTTTGAGATTTTCAGTCATAGCTCTTCCTTTAGGGCAATTGACAAGAATTCTTTCAATCCTTTGATAGAGCTCCTCCTGCATTTTTGCATGTATTGTTACATCATCCATAAAGATGACAAGCTTCTTCAAAAACATCATGTCAGCAAAGGTGGTCTCCATGTACCATTGAAATGTCAGGGGGGAGTTGCATTGTCCAAAGAACATGACTGTTGGTTCAAAGAGGCCTCTGGGTGTGATGAATGCTCCTTTCCACTCATCTCCTTCCTTGACCCTTATGTTTGTAAATCCCCAGTGAATATCAAACTTTGCAAAATAGGTGGACTCAGCCAGTTGGTCAAGAAGGGATTTGATGTCCAGTAGGGGGTAGGAATCCTTGATGGTATATTTATTAAGTTCATGGTAGTCTTGTACTAGCTGCTTTTTGCCATCCTTCTTTGCAACAAAGAACACCAGGGAGGCCTGGGGAGACTTTGACTTGCAAATCTTCCCAGCATTGAGGTTCTCTTCTAGAAACTCATCAAGAGCTTGTAGCTCTTCTTGAGAGAGAGGGTAGACCAGTGCCTTCTTTGGTTTAAAGTTGTCTGTGACCTTTATTTCATGATCCAGGTATGGGCAATGTGGGGGAAGAGGGACATCTTCTTCTGAAAAGATTTTGGCAAATTTCTTGTAATGCAGTGGGAGGGCAACCTCCTCTTTCTGGAGGGTGGCCTTGAGTTGTGTTGAGATGGAGGTTTTCTGCAGCATAACAAATTCTTCATCATCATAGTCTTCCTTGTCAGATGACAGCTGAAGTTCCATGATGCAGGGATCTCCAAAGCCTATCATCTTTCACTTTTTCCAGTTGAAAATGGGGTTGTACTCATTCAGGAAAGGCATCCCCAGAATAAGGTCCTCTCAGTTTTTGAGGACCATTTCAAAAGCATGGATCTTTACTAGTTTGTGGAAGATACATGCTGTAAAGGAGCAGATATGGGTTATTTTCTGCTGGCTAGGGCCTTTGAAACTTCTCATGGTCCAGGGGTGTCTGACCTTAGTTCATTTCAGGGCATATTTTTGAATGATTGCCAGATGGACAACATTGACTTCTGTGCCACTGTCAATCATGGCTTTGATCACTGCATCTTCCCTGTCTGCCAGATACACAGATCCAAACAAAGAGGAAATTGATTGTGATTGCTCAAAGTCCACTACCTTGTCTGTATCAGTCCATTGTATCATAGAGGATGAGATAATAAAGTCCTTAGCTCTACCCTGCACAGCTATGGGAGAGCTTTCTAAAAATCCAGAGATTTGTTGGTGTTTTCCTTTGTATTGTGGCTTGGTTCCCAAGGTGCCATCATCTTGGCATCCTCAGCCTCAAGTTCTTCAAGAAGCTGGCAAATCTTGCTTCACCAATCTTGCCTTGATGGGGAGTGTCCTTCTTGACATTCTGATCTGTGGTGACCAGGTTCATTGCATCCCCAGCATGTGATCTCCCTGATCTGTGATTGTCATTTCCCTTTCTGGTTCCAGGACTGCTTTGGTGGCCCACCAGATTGGCAGTGATTGACATCCATTGCATATGGGTCTTGATTAGTGGCATGAGTGAAGTGGGACTTTCCTAAGTTCTGTCCCAGGATGCATTGATCCTCTTCAGTCTGCTTGCCAGTAAAGAGGCAAAGCTGCAAAAGAGCTGTTTGAGCAGCAGATGCATTCTGAATCCATTCTGCCAGCATCATGGGGCAAGAATTGGTCTTGAGGATCCATTCATTCAGCTCAGGTTTGAGGCCTCATCCAAAGAAGACTCCAGCCTTGGGGCTCATTTCCAAGAGCTTTGCTTTGTTCATAGCATTGAGGAAGTCCATGGTGTATTCTTCCAGGGTTCTATTTCCCTGTCAGATGGCAGAAAGTTTAAGGCCATCTGTGAGACATCCCCAATCTTGAACATCTGGTTGAGCTTGGCAAGGAACCCTGCCCATGTGTCCATGATATGAACCATATCTAGAAGCAAAGACTTCTTGGCATAATTCTCAGCCCAGGCTTGGGCAGAGCCCTTTGTCATGAAAGAGAGGGCAAAGCCAATCTTTTGTTCTGCAGTTTGGTAGATGTGAGAGTTGATGCCAAGGTGAGTTTTGATTGAGGTAAGCCAGGCATCATACATGGCATGGTTACCATCATACTCTCATGGACAGTTCAGGTTCAGTTCCTTTGGTTGACCCCCACCAGAGTCAGAGTCACATCCCTTTCCTTTCTCCTCAGGACCTCCTCCAGTGCCCACAGGGTCTCTGGGTTTAGTTGGGATAGTGAAGTCCATTGTGGACTTGAACTGCTCCCAGTACCATGTCACCAGGTCCATGACTGGTACCTCATTTTGTCCTTCAAAGGGTGGTGCCAACATCTTGGTGTTGTGGTAATAGGGATGGATTTCCTGTTGAGAATCCAGAAAGTCACCTCCAAGTGAAGAAGTGTCAGTCTCTTCCTTAGGTGCAAGTTTAGGTGTAGAGTCTTCTCCAGACACCTGGGCAGGATTTGCTAATCCAAAGGCAGCTAAGACTCCATGTGCTCCTTCCAAGAAGTTGGGTGGAGTATCCTCTTTGTCTCTTTCAGATGCCTTCTGTGTCAAAGACAGTGGGATATGAGATGGTGAAGCCTCTTGCTTTGAAGTGACCAGGGAAGATCCTTCCACAGGATAGGGGTGATAGCAGGCTTGAGAAGTAGAGGGTTCTTGTCATAGGGGAAGGGCAGAGGTGACCATAGGTCTCTCCTTGTGCTTCAGTTCCTTTCTTGATGGGACTGGGGGTCAGAATCTAGAAGAGGTAGATCCTGCAGCCAATGGTGGCCTTGGAGGATTGGGGTTGGTGCCTTGACAAGAAGACACAGTGGTTGAGTTGAGTGTTGGGGAACAAGTGAGCAAAGGGCCCTGAGAACTCCACAGGTAATCCTAGCACTCAGTGTTGGTTTTCTAAAGGGCCAGCAGGACCTCCACAAGGATGTTCCTTATAGAAAGGGGAAGAGGTGTTGATTGAGGCACCACTTTGAGGTTTGGGGACTCAATGTAAGGATTGATGAGAAAGGACAGTGGGAGGAGACAGCTAGAGCTCTCCTGTTGGAAGATGGGTCCTAGTTCAACCCAGGAGGCTAGAGTTGCTTGAGAATGGTCAAAGAGTGTGGTGAAAAGACTGAAAACATGCCCAAAAAGTCCAAAAGAGTGCTGAGATTCATCTAATGAGTGTCTGATCTTGGAGAAGTATTCTCCCAAGGCTCTGCATCTTTATTTCCAGCTTCTTCTCTCTAGTGATGCAGCTGTTATTTTTTCCTTCTAAGTATGTACAGTGTGCTGTAAGTAGTTGTGAGCTTACATAAGCCACAACACATCCAAACACTAAGTAAAAAGATAAGGAAATACTGTAAGTACAGAACAGATCTGTAAGTAAAAACAGTGAAATAAAAGAAAATACCTAGTAGGGAGACTTCCCTCCCTACATTGAGACTTCACCATGGACTGTCTGTTGACCTAGGAAGACTTTAGGCAAGGCTGAAGTTCTTGAGCAAGTCATTTGTCTTGGTAGAGAGAGCTTTTAGCTTTTGTTATGCACAGGAATACCTCACTTGCTGAAAATGACAAGTGTTGGTGTTGAGGCAGGTTGTGTCAATGCTCTTGTGGTATTGCCTGGGTTGACCTTGGAGGCTTGATAGTTTTACCCTCCCTATGGTCAAGCAGATAGCAGTTCTGAAGGTAGCAGTTATCAGAGAGAAGCTACTAGCTTGATTGCAAGGTAGCTAAAAGCTAAGGTTTACAGACATGTCCCTACAGGTATATATACTACTCCTGACTGTGTGGCTTTGTGTGGCCAAGTACATGTGAAGATGTGTTGCAACATGTGAAGACATGTCGAGTCAGGATACATCAAGATGCATAGGAGTCCAAAGAAGGAAAGTGACTCAAGGGAAATGAATATGAAATGATAAGCTCAAGTCATGTTGATTGCAAGAAGCTGATTGAGGGAAGGGAGAGCCATATAAGGGATGGTGTATAGTAATCATCTGAAAAGGGAAACATAATTGAGTAAGCATTGGGAAACACATCTCAGGTGTGAAAGAGAGATAGGGGAAATGTTCATGAAACAGTGAAGTTGAAAAAGGGGGAATGATAAAGTGGCTTATCAAGGAGTATAGGATCTTGATTGGGTGTTACCAAGAAATCTGAATCAGACTGGCATTGCCATTAAAATCCATCAGATACCCACACCAATTTTCACACTGGACATGGAACCTTGGGCAGATCTAGACCCTGTCCCACTGCTCCCCACTATGAGACATGGGCACATGATGAACTTTTCTGGAATCCATCAGTTCATATCATGGTTCATGGCTGGGTGCAATGTTTATTAGTGTTTGATTAGTGAAGCATTGTATACACTTTTGATTACCAACAGTATAGTATAGTTTGTATTTTTGCTACTTATATAAGCTACAATGCTTGCACAACACAAGTATGAACTAAGTAGACCAGGGTAAAATGAACATGAATTGCAGAAAAGCAGAAACAAAAGAAATACCATAAATCTTATATTAGGAAGAAATCCTGCCTCAGAGTCTACAGACTTGCAACACTATGCCATAGGATATGTGGTTAAAGGTGATTGGGGTCTTGCTGAAAGTCACTCTCCTCAAGTAGTAAATCTATGGGAGAAAGGCACATGATGCAGAAATATTGTGGCATGACCATCCAGCCTTCCATAATGTAGGGTTTGTAAATTCCAAGGATGCCTAAAGGTTTGGGATGAATCCTGAGACCATTATCCAACAGATCAGGAGGTGGCTAGCATTACATGAGTCCTTATTCAATCTTTAAGCTCCAATCTTTGTTACTAATCACTCAAATTGTTTTGACCAAGGTGGTGGTTGAGCAGGGAGTCTACACATTGGTACCATATACACTCCAATGTCTAATTCTTACTGGGGTTGAAACTCTGACTCAGACATGCAATCCTTTGCCACTTGTTTGCAGTGTTTGCTAGTGTCTGCTGCAGACAAACACGGATAAATTAGACAACTTGTAGCTTTCCTGATGTGACATAGCTATGTATAACAGGTACTGCTGTGAGTGTGAATATATGATCTGCCTATACAAAACGTCATGCGAAATTGTTCATTCCGTCAAGATCTGCAGTTGAACATGTTCATAGTAGTCTCCTCTCAATGTAAGGAGGCTACTGTGGGTGCCAGCTTCGCTGACACGGCCATCCTTCATGAAATAACTATGAAGCAACAAGTCAATATTTGCCGTTACGCCAGAAAGAAACCGAAATGGCAACACGTACATGCAGTCTGCACTCTGTATAGTAGACAGGCGGTGGGCGATGGCAATCGTCGTCCGCCCCTTCGCGGCCCTATCGAGTGCCTCTTGCACGACCTTCTCCGAAGTGGAATCGAGAGCAGATGTCGCCTCGTCCAACAACAGAACCTTAGGGTTGCGAAGAAGAGCACGAGCGATCGCAATTCGTTCTGTGGTCATATAATTAATCACCTGTCGTTAATACGTAGGCACATAATGAGGCATACGCTTTTGACCACCCGAAAGCTGCGAACCTTTTCCGCCAACTTCAGTGTCAAAGCCACTACAGATCAAAAAGTTAGAACGGAATGGACATCGTCGAGGCAATTCCTTGCTTTGGCAGTGACTGAATAAAGTCTAAAATGTTAGCATCTCGGCATACAGCCTCGATCTCCTCTTGGGTGACTTCGTAAATCGGCTTGGCTGCACCCAGTAAGATGTTGAAACGGATGGTGCCGGCGTAAAGTGTCTGAAAGAAGATATTAGTCATACCGTCGTATCGTCGTCTCAACACTGACAGGTTCCTGCGAAACCAGTGCGATCTGTTTCCTGTACTCTTGGATATTGCACTCATTGATAGGTTGACCGTCGAGAAGGACCCGACCGACTGAAGGGTCATAGAAGCGTTCGATCAATTGAATACTGCGGGGAGTCAACACTAACTGGACATCACACGGCGGAATACACTTACACAGTACTTTTGCCGCAACCACTGGCACCGACTAGTGCAACGTAGGTACCTGGTGCAACCTTTAGGTTCAGGCCACGAAGCACGGGAACGGTAGGCCTCGTCGGATAGCAGAAGTGGACATTTTCGAGGTGAATCTCACCATCGACGTTTCTTCCCTCAAACGTCCTCCCTTCGGGGAATTCGGCGTCGATTTCAGGGATGGAATCCAGCAACTTGACAATGGCTGAACCTGCACTACGAGCTGACGAGACGTCGGATGCGAGTGAGAATACATCCCCAGCTTGTATGGTTCCGAAAACGACACTCTGTGCTGTGTTGAGATAGATCTTTCCGAGTATCCACGAAATGCGTACCATGAGAGCAGTAAAGAAATTGGTAGTTGATATTTCTAGACTAGCAACAAGCCCCGATCCGTACCAGAAGACGAGGGCAATCACCCAGAAATTACAAGACTGCGAAAACGCATAAACGAGGTTACTCCAGATAGCATTCCTGTTCGAGTTTCTGAGAGGCTCGTCCAGACAGTTCGAGTACAATCTCAAAAAATCTTCTTCACGGGTAAGAGAGGCAACAGTACGAATAGTACCGGCAGCCTCGCATGCCAGCTTGGCAGAGTCTCCATGCGCAGCCTTATTTTGCTCATCTTTGAGCGTAACCACGCGCTACAAAGGGTCAGTATGTTGTGCCGGTCAGAAGGCGTATTAACTCACAAGTCGAATGAAACCTGCAGAGAAGACCAGAGGAATGCAAGCTAAGAGGAGCCAGTCAGGATTACAATGTAATGGAAGACGGTGCAAGTAACTAACCTATTGCGACATGAGCTGGCTTCCATGCATAGGCCAGACCAACTGCTGAACCACCAATTAAAGTCGCCATGGCTTGGATGACACTGCCCAAGACTGTCAGCATCAGGCTGCGTGATTTATTGGGGGCTGGATACGAACACTCCAAAGGTAACTCCAGCTAAACCTTCGATCTTCTGTGGATTGTCATTGACTCTAGATGTGAGCATGCCGCCCTAGTGTATGATTAGCAAGTACCCCTGCTGTTGAAACGGTCACGATATTCACATTGTTCTCAACTCGGTCGAAGAATTGTACTGACGAACAGTGAGTGAGCGATAATCACAGCCAATCGGCATAACCTACTATCTTGGCGGAGGATCGCACGGAAGCTGAGCATGCGAAGTTTCGTGGTCAACTCGGAGGCAGCTAATTTAAAGACGTAGTGTTGAATCGCGAGAACTACGGATGAGACGATGGCCACGATGAAGAACCTTTTCAAATTTATATTCTGACGTACAGGTTAGCGTCAAACTACATACCACAAAGCAGTCATGTCGTTCGCATGGCGCCTTGCAGAAGGGTCCGTTTGAGAAAACCCGGAGATTGCCTTGCCTGAAATGGGTGATACATATGCGTGTCGATAGTAAGACAGATACTCAGCTCACCATAAATGATGGCAATCATTGGGAATACCATTCCAGTCCCTAAACCATGCTCAGTATCCACAGTCGCCTGTCGCACGAAGGACTGACCCACTGCAGCTATTGCGCCGATGACGTATAAACGATAACCATCCGGATTCAGACTGCCAATGCGCCTGAAAAGATACAGCAGGCTATATGAGTTCTCGTCCACTTCAGCTTCAGCTCTCCCCCCACGCTTTCGATGAGCCAGATTCGGCGTCACTGAAAGGCGAGTGTGGCGGCGGCGGGGCGGAACCTCTTCCTTGATGACTTTTCCCTTGGCCGCTGCGTTATCGACCATAACGATGTCCGCATTACATTGTGCGACGTTGGTTTCCCGCAGTTTCTGAGCTTGGACGAGGCGTGCATATGGCCCGTCGCTCGCAATGAGTCCCTCGTGAGTTCCTCGTTCCAACATAGCGCCTTCACCCATGACAATGATTTGGTCTGCATCCTTGATCGTCGAAAGTCTGTGTGCAATGGCAATTGTAGTTCGGCCAGCAGATGCCTTCGCAAGAGCATCCTGCACGACGCCCTCCGACCGTGTATCAAGAGCGCTGGTCGCCTCGTCCAGCAAAAGAATGCGCGGATTACCAACGATTGCACGTGCAATCGCCACTCGCTGTTTTTGACCGCCAGAAAGGAGGAAACCACGTTCGCCCACCATAGTATCGTAGCCTTGTGGCAACTTACTGATGAAGCCGGCGGCATTAGACTGGATGCAGGCGTCCTTAATAATTTTGAACTTCTCGTCTTCTGACGCGTGCTCAGATGGAGTACCGATAAGGCCATAAGCAACATTGGCTCTAATGGTCGCATCGAATAGCACAGGCTCTTGAGAAACCAGACCGATCTGGGAGCGTAGCCATTTTATGTTCAGGTCGCGGAGATCAACCCCGTCGAGCTTAACAGTACCGCCGAGAGGGTCGTAAAAACGCTCGATAAGGGAAACAATGGTCGACTTTCCGGAGCCAGAAGCCCCAACGAGAGCTGCTGTTTTTCCAGCCCCAAAAGTGATGTCGATGCCTTTGAGAATCGAAACGCCGGGACGGGCGGGATAACTGAATTGCACGCCCTCCAGAGTTATCTCACCAATGACTTTCTCTGGCTTAAGCCCAGCAGGGCTAGCAGAGTCAATATCTGGCATGCGCTCGATGGTGGCAAATAACTTTGCGGCTGCCCCACGGGCGTTATTTAAAGCTGTAGACACGTCAGAAAACCTGGATCACAACATCTCACATAGACTCGCCTTCCGCGTCTGGTACCATTATGGCCAGGGAGAATGAACCGATGAGGATGGCCATGAAGACGCTAATAACTTGCCCAGCAGTCGCTGAAAGTATGGCGTGAGCCTATATAGTTGCCCGCAACGCTTTAACGATGCTTTACCGTGGCCATCGTTGATCAGAGTGGTACCAAAATTGAAAGCTACAAATTTTTGTTATTACAGCCAAAGGCAGCATGTGTAGACTCGTACCAAGCGCATAAGCAGAGTACATGATGAAAAAGAGGACTCCCATACCGCACCCATGCAAAATGGCAGACTTCGTGTTCAAGGGACGAATCGAATCTATCTTCTTGTTGAAGAGAGACCCCAACACCCTTTGCGAACCAAAAGCCTGTGCAGTTCGAACAGTAGAAATGACTTCCTCGGCGATAGTACCACTCTCGGCGATACACTGAAGTGCCACCCTTTTTCCCTACTGTTTAGAACAGGAAAACAAGTAAGCTGGACACGAGTGACGACTTACTGCGTGTGTTTGGCAAGAAACCTCTGGATAATAGCACTGGTTACCCCTATGCAAGGTACGATAGACGTTATGGCAAGAGCCAGCCGCCAAGACTGGCAGTATGCAAGAATAAAACCGGTGAAGAAGGCACTCAGACAGTTGACGACGACTGCGACCTTCTCCGATATCCCTTGTTGGACTAAATCTATGCTGAATTAGCAAACGTAGGGAGACTCGGAGTCACTTAGGACCTACGGGTATCGGTTTGGATGCGAGTCGCCACTTCACCGGCCCCGATGCGATCAAAGTATGCGATCTCCTGTCGGAGGGTGGCTTGAAGGTATTTCTCACGAATGCGTTTCGCATTGACCTCGCCAGTGTATATCCATAGAGTCATATAAATCCAAGTACATATAGCCATACCGACACCTTGAACAAACGTTAGGTGACATTCAGATTACAACGAGTGACATGCCGATGTAGGTTAAGTAGGAAGCATCCTGAGCAGTTCCCGTACGGAAATCGTTCGCTGCAGAATCAAATGTCTGCTTGGCAAAGAATATGGCAGTGGGGTTTCCGGATGACTCTGCTGACTGATAAATTTCCAATGCAGTGGTGAATGTAACGAAGTCTTGAATCAACCGTCCAAAAACCAGAGTCATAAGGGGCTAAGTCGTGTGATCAATAGATGTGGGAGTCGAATGGGGATGCCCTACCTGAGCAGCACCTGCGATGATGGCACAGACGATGCCGATAGCATTCAGTGAAAGCTCAAATGGAGTCGCATAACTAGTACATAGATGTGAGTAATTTCAGTCAGATAATATAGCACGCACCGAAAAAGCTGAGTGAATGTGACGGATGGTGCGGGTTGTTCCACTAGCTTGGTGACAACCTCCACAGAATCGGCCTTCTCATCTTTGCCTCCGTCTTTCTTGCGGGAGGGCTTGATATTGGTATTGTCCTCGATGGAAGAAGGTTTCTTTGTGAGAATAGTTGCACCCCTGTCTGCCATCATGGGTCTGACGAGGGCTGCCAGGGAAATATAACACCAGGCCTGAGACCAGCCATTATACTGGAGGGGATCGGGCGCATACGGGCATCAACAAAGTCTCAATAGGAAGCCCAGCCCAGCACCGGAAGAATCGCCAGTTTCGCAGTTTTCGCCACGTCACAGAACGCGGATTTCCTTTTTAGAGTGCGCTTGCAATGTCACAGGACTGGTGACCGGTGACCCCCAGTGAAAATTGGACATTACCAGGTGTGACCACATGTTGTGAGGTGTGAATTTCCTTATTAGGATTATACTTAGATAGTGTCAAATATGCCAAGTCTCAAATGATGGCTTTGCCACGCATTGCATTACCTTTTTGCATGTGTGATCCACCCAATGTCGTCCATCTCGGTGTTGCAGTTGTGTAGAGCATTACATTGCATCACGAGTTTGCAAAGGAATTTAATGCTTTGTCACTTCAACTACTAACATGCAAGCACAGACCTCCCCACTCCCCCTGCAGCCTACTGGGTACCAATATGACTGCATCTGTATCAAGTATGGTTTCGGACAGCTTCATAAGGTCTCTCATGTAACATGGAAGCAACATCTCACCAGTGCAAGCTCAGAGGATGAGTGCCAGCAAATTCACACTGCCAGGCTTTTGGGAGAACAGATAATGAACCTTCCCCCTCTTTCCAATCCTTTGTCACCACCAGATTGCAACTGCTCTGTTCCTCCAAGTGTGTGCAGGACTGAGGCATGCCAGGGCCTTGCCAAGAGGGCAAGGGAGGACTGTGATCTGAATGAATATGTAGGTTGTTGCAAGCATGGTCATATGAAACAGTCCATCAACAGCAATGAAACTGAGGTTCTGTCTGGGAACCCTTCCCAAACAGACACCAATGAGCTAGCTGTGCCTCTACTATCCCAGCCAGTGTGTCCAGCTGAAGGTGAACTAGATATTCCCAACCCCCAGGTATTTAATCTCTTTGAACTTGTGATTTTACAAGTACCTGATGAACCTCTCTTCAGGTTGACAGAAATCTGTTTGATATGTTGGATGATAATGATTTCCATGGCTATCCTGGTAATTACTTCTCTCCCTCACCTTCTCCACCCTTCTCACCTCTCCCATCAGATGAAACAGATGCATGTCTGTCACCTCTGCATCCAGAACACATGGACCAGACCCCACCAGACTTGCAGACAGATAGATGCCTGCCACCTACACCTCTTGACCATACTCCGCCAGATCAGCCAGATGCACCCCTGCCACCTCCATCTCCCCCACTCCACTCTGCTCCACCAGATGAGCCAGATGCATGCTTGCCACTTCCACCTCCCAATTGTGTGGACCAGGCTCCACCAGAGATCATGTACCAGTGATGGGCTTGACCTCAAATCAATATCCAAGACCTTTCCAGCCATGTCATTCTCCCCAAATTACAAGAGACCATGTTCTTTATCTCAGCTCTTGCATCTGCTAGCTTAGAAGACCCAGTCATGAAGCTTAGCCCACTAGCCTTGCAATGCATTTGTAACCCACCTCATCAACCTCTTTGGATTGACAATCCTGGGCACCATCATAGCATCTCCACATACCCTGCTACAGAGCATTCATCCAAGGATGCTTATGAAAAGATATGTTGATCTACTGTTCAGAATTTTTCAGGTGCACCAGGTGTTGAAGACATTCTCTCCTATTACAATGTAGAGAATCTCATTGCATCACTCACTGGTGTTGAGAAGATTCAGCACAACATGTGCCCAAACAGCTGTGTGGCCTTCACAGGTCCATATGCCAATCATGACCAGTGTCCACTATGCAAGGCTTCACACTGGAATCAAGATGTCTTATGGGGAACCAATGGCCAGAGCAAAGTCCCTGCTAAAAAATTCACTACTATTCCACTGGGTCCACAACTCCAAGCACTCTATTGTGATCCAGACCAGGCCCATCAAATGTGCTATTTACATGAATGCACTCAGCAAATCCTTGCAGAGCTATGACAAACCAGATCAATATCTTTGGTTGATGACATCACAGTGGGTTGGGACTACATTGGCACAGTACTTGACAATGACATCAAGAAGGATGACATCATGTTAATGGTTTCACTCAACAGTGCTCAGCTATATGAGAGCAAGCAATCTGATTGCTGGATATATATCTGGGTCATTCTCAACTTAGTGCCTGATAAGTGATACAAGAAGGTACATGTCTGCCCAGGCAGCTTCATACCAGGTCCAAATAAACCCAAAAATATCAACTCATTTCTGTTTGTGGGTTTTCACCATATCGCAGCCCTTCAGCATGAGGGGCTTTGCATCTGGGATGCATCAGAAGATCGTGTGTTTAGGTCAGACCTCTATCTTCTATTCACAACAGCTGATGGCCTGGGTCTCATCTGTTGGGATGGGATTGTCAGACACAGTGGAAAGAATGGCTGCTGAGTCTACTGTCCAATGCCAGGCAGGTGCAAACTTAACAGTACCCACTACTACCCTGCTCTCTTGAGACCACAGGGAAACTGCCTGCCTGGTAGCAACCATCCTGACATCAATGTCTTTCAGCTTCCCCTTGGTGGTTCAGGTGATTATGCCAAAACCTTTTGCAGCTTGCTAGCACTCACAGCCTGCAGCAGTGGAATATTCATAAGACTGAAACCAGTATTATGAAGCCACCTCTAATCCTTGGGCTCAAACCATCTTGTTCACTTGGAGTACCTCTCTGCATGACAACAGACCTTATGCACCTTGCCAGAAACCTCTCAGACCTTCTTATCTCACTCTGGTGCAGCATGATAGAATGTAATCACCCAGACAATAAGAACTTGTGGGACTGGGCCATTCTTTGTGATGAAGAAACTTGGACCATGCACAGACAAACAGTTGAAGATGCTGGCTCTTCAATCCCTGGCTCCTTTGATTGCAAGCCATGCAACATTGCTGACAAGATTAACACAGACTACAAGACTTGGGAATTTCATCTGTACATCTTCTGCTTAGTGCCTGCTCTCCTCTACAGCATCCTTCCAGAATGTTACTGGACCAACTTTTGCAAGCTTGTCTGCAGCATTCAAATCATGTCTCAGCATGCTATCAGTAAACAGGATCTTGAACATGCCTATGTCCTCCTTGCATCCTAGAGCCATGAGTTTGAGCTACTTTACTATCAACTGAGGCAAGATCACCTACATTTTATTTGCCCATGCATCCATCAAGTCCTGCATCTTGTCACTGAGGTGACACACAAAGGCCCACCAATTTGTTATGCACAGTGGACAATGGAGCAGACTATCAGTAACCTTGGCCAAGAAATTCAGCAGCCATCCAAACCCTATGAGAATCTTGCTGAGGAAGGGGTGTGGTGATCCAGGGTAACTATTATTGACATATTCTCACATTCAAGCTAACTACCAAATGTACCAGGTCAATGCTCTACTCACCATTATGCCCAAACTCAATGATGGGATCAAGGGAAACCCCATGGGCTCAGTCAACCTAGGACAAGGCTATGTTTTACTATGCAAATGAGACAAGTGACCCTGGCTCCCAACCAGAGAAGAAGCTCATGTTCTCAGTGAGTTTATAGGTCAGGACCAGCCCCTTCACCACTTCAAAAGATGGGTGTGACTTTGTCTTCCAAATGGACAGATTGCCTGATCCCTCTGGTGGGAACAATTCAAATCTTCCACTCAAATACATATTTCAAGGAATGTGAAGGTATATACAATGTTTTTGGTCATGCTATAGGATGCTGAAAATAGTCCAGTTCATTTATGATGGGCAAGAATGACTCAGAGAGGTCCAGTACTTCACAAGACTCACAATGGTTGCAGCTGAAGAAGATGCTGATGAAGCATGATTTGAGGATATTTCTCTCATTCATCTCTACACTTTTCTGGACAAACTGCTCCTACAACTCTCATCAAAATGCTCATGGTATCAAGACTCTCCAATCAATTTGTTGTCATGTATGTCAAGTTGATTAAGAGCATTGTAGGTATGATACCTTATCATCTTAAACATTCATCTGGTACTGTAGAGAATTGTTTCTTTTTGATGGAGAGATCTGGACTGGACATTTCTCAGTTGGGGATATCATATAGCATCTATCAGGATGATGCTGATCACAATGTGGAGATGGAGTAATCATATGGTATTATGTCTGTAGTACACACACAACAAGAAAACAATGAGAGAGCATACATAAGCATTGCAGAGGTATCAGACATGCAAGAAAGAAGATGTAACAGGGAATCTAAGGCTCCAGTTTCATGTGCTTGGGGACAGGGCCAGTGGGTGTGTCAATCTGGCACTTCCTTTTTGCTTGTTGTGTGGGGATATTGATAGGTTGAAAGGGATGATGTAGTAGGCCCATGGCTTCTCTGAACTTTCTAGATCTGGGTTTGGGTTTCCAGAGTAGCAAGGAAGAACCTGGCATGGCAAGGCAGAAGTGGATTTGAACTTGGAATGGGTCAGATAATCCAAAACATGAGAAGATACAAATGTACCATGATGCCATAGTATCCTCCAGTGTGGGGTCAGGTTTAATGTCAGTGTCCTCAGTCCCATCAAGCTCCCTCTTGAGAGAATTCAAATCTCTAAGTAGAGATAGCTTGTTATGAATGGTATCCAGTCTGGCACTCACATTGATAACCCTTGTGAACATGTCTTGTATACTGATAGTTCCCTCATATGCCTTCCACAATGCTGCATGAGCAGCTTGGAGCTTGGAGCTTGCTTCCTCAACCTGCTCTAACACTTCTCCTTCAAGCATGCACTGCCCCTCAGGAGGGAGACTGCTATTGATAGTATCAGCTTTTTAGGCCAAAAAAATGAGACTTACATGGTGCTGACAGTATCCTTCAGATGAAGTACAACCTTTTTGATGCCAGGTGACTGAATATTGACCAAAAACATGTGGGTCTCCCACTTAGAAAGACTACCAGTGACTTCAATGTAGATAATGTCATCAACCACATTAAGGATGTGCATACCTGGAGTTGACAACATACTGTAGTACCTAAGAGAAAAAAAAGTCCATGTATTAACATCAATTAAAGTTCTGTTGGAATATGCCAAGTGGTACAGAAATGGGCAATGAATCTAATGGAATAACTTACCTCTTCACCCCTACCCATGCCCACTGTCCTTGATGATGTCTGTAGGGATGATGTCATTGTTGCTAACATCCAGCAACTCAACTGGACCATTTCTGAGTTTGTCATCACCCACAAATGTGACATTCCAGCCATCTTTCCTGCCATTGCTGCATGTCCCTGATGTGAATTTCCCACGGGGAAATGAGATGGTGATGACCTCATTCCCCATGATTATGAATGTAAGTCCTTTCATTAGTGAGCAGAGCTTATCACCACATCTGTTTTAGGGCACATATAGCCATGAATCCAAGCAACTTGGCCTTCTACAAGAACACATAAAGTTCCTTGAAGGACAGGTAATGAAGCTTACTATTGAAAACAACACCCTCAGGTATGTGTTTCTAATTCTATAGCTCATATTTATAAGTCCATCTATAGGACAGCATTCCAGTGCCTGGCAGGTGCTGTTGGCTTATGCAATATGGACCCTTGCAAGGTTGATGGCACTTCACTTTCTCAAGTCATGTCTTTGAAATCAAAGGAGGAAGTAGCCCCCCTGATACCAGGCAACTATCCATCCATCCACTTCTGGGACTGTGAAGACTGGGACAAGTATCTTGAGTCACCTGAAGGTCAGACAAGCAAGCAAGGAACCATGGGTTACTTTGAAGATAAAGACAGCAACCTGCCTTCATGCAAGACTGCCAAAGCCATTTGGAAGGTTCTTCATGGAGGCTGGGTGGAGCTTTTCAACTGGGAGCTTGCACCTCCATCATGGGGAAGACTGTCTGCAAGTGCTCAGCAGTTCATCCATAGCCTTATGGAAAGTGCTTACCCAGACTTCAAGTTTGCTAATAATGGGTGGAAACTCGATTATCTTGCTAGCATGACATATCCTGCCTGGCAGAAGGGGTCCCTGGATGACAATGGTAAGTGGAAGCAGAAAAAAGGGAAGGGGCCAAAAATCAAGGACAATGAGGATGAGGACAACAGCACAGATGAAGTTGGAATGAAACAGAAGGGTTTGGTCAAGTCTGAGGAAGCAGGACCAGTGAAGCAGTTCAGAGGTATGTGATGTGCATGTTCATACCAACCAAGCTGATGCTAGTCTGCAAGGGAACTCTAAAGAGGAAGATGACTTAACACCACCCACCTCAACTGCCTTGCTCTCACCTCTCCTTTCTGACACATCTGTTTCACTGTCAGAAATATCTATGGAGAGCATTCCCCTAGGTACCTCTGGTGTCAATGAGGCACCCTCCTTTGACACTCTGCATGCCCATGTGGAGAAGGATAGCATCCAGTACAGTTCCAATGGTGTCACTAATGCAATATCCATAGACCCACTGTAGGTAACCTTCAAATGCTAGGGCTGAAACTGAATGTAGTACAATCTAGTGTGGCACTTGCACTTGCTGCCAGCAAGGCATGAGATCCTCCACCTCTATCCCTTGTTGACACCTCTCAAGAACCCCTGCCCAGCTCTGGAGCAAATGAGACACAATCAAGTGCAAGACCAATTCTGGAATTAGAGGATGCCATTGTACCAGCTGTGACAGCAAAACTATCTCTGATACCTGGTATGCTTGATACCATCACAACACCCACACCAGTCAGCAAGTCTACCAAGGGCAATAAGTTTCATCCAGGTCCAACTAAGAATGGATGGTATGTTTCTAACAAGTAGCATGAACATTTGGCTTATATGATCTCAGTAATCTATGTGCTCATTGCTGGTGCAAACAAGTTGAATTGGGCAGATTGACAGAAGAGTTTCAACAATACTACAATGGCTTGACTACAGAACAACAAAAGGTAAGTATTTGAATCCAACCATTCCTTTCAGTGTTCTTAGATTATGCAGGCATATGATGACAAGGCCACAGCACTGGTGAGTATATTATGTTATAGGTGGCAAAAGTCTAATTCTCTGGTCAGGCTGCAAGCAACAACTGGGACACAAAGATAATTTGCAATGGAACACTCTGTTAGATTCAATATTCCAACTCCCCTCACATAATCACATCATTCATTCAGATGTCATACAATCTTGGTTACTTCAGATGTCATACAATTTTGGTCACTTCAGACTCCCCACCACCCATGTAATACCCAGCACTTCATCTGGATGCTTTCAACACTTGACTGCATGTTCTCTGGTTCATATTTTATCTGCTCACAGCAGGCTAGTGCTGGCTAGCACCAGTAGTCATGATCATGTATAGTACTGTGCCATGCATAATGGAATGAGATTTGGTGATATTAGAGCATATTTTGCAAAAGGTGAAAAAACCTGAAATGATCATATCAGATGATACCTGGCAATACTGTAGGATAAAGGACTCCTGTACCTGGGATATGAGGAAATATGACATTTTATGTTTTATGCAAAATTATAATTTGGCATCATACAGGACTCTGCCCCAAAATATTGCAAATATGATATTTTGAAAGGTTTCATAGGGAAATATGATGGTTTATATCTTGTGTTCACAACTGCTCTCAAACTGATATTTCATCATCCTGGGTCACACCCAGTAATGTCCAATTTTCACTGGGGGTGACCCCTTGGTGAGATCATGTGAGCTCATCCACATTCAAACATACCAATTTGCAGAAGTAAGGGATCTTTTCTTCCCTCTCAAGTGATATTTGGCATCTCTGTTCAGATCTCCCAAGCCCCTCTGTCCTTGCCCTTTTACTCGAGCTTGCACCTGACACTTCATGCCCCTGATTGAGCATGAATTCCTGGGTGACACTTACCCTATCCACCCAGCTTCCATCCACTCCACCACACTCACCTTCATTCCCTACCCTCACCCACCTTCACAAAAACCATGACCAATTAATAAATGTTGATCATGGTGTTGGGATGGGTCAAGATCAGGTAGTATGGCTTGGTAGCAGATGTCTGGCAGCAAGTGAGAGTTGGTTTCTATTGTAGGGCTGCAGGTTTGGACATCTACAGATTTTGCAAGTGGCATCATTCTGTGCTGGACATCTTTCCATTGGGAAGACCTTTGACAGGGGTGACTGATGTATCACTGCCATTCTTGTCCTCATACACATAATCTTTGGACCTGGCAATACACAGGCAGCTGCATGCCAGATGCCACTGCAATCTTGGGAGCTATGAGATGCTATGTAAGTGTAGGAGGGTATCAGTTCTGTGTATTGACACACTAACCTGTGATCTATTGAGAGGTGGCTACAGGTTTCCACAAGTACAGGCCACTAACTGATTCAAGGAACCACTTGACATGTGGAGCATATGAGGATGAAGATGGTATGGTCAATTTTTATTGTATGTGGCCAATGTACCAATATAGTTTGCCCATCCCACACTAATCATGACTTGTGCCCACTAAAAGCCTACACTGTGGGTGGATGCAGACTCTGAAGTTGGGAGACACCATGTCACAAAAGATCCTCCTCAGTGTACAGTGATGGCCTGCTGACAGCTCAGACTAATCACATTGCCCCAGCAACTTGATGAAGTCTCTCAACTGATCATTCACTTGATGCTCTGTGTCCATATGCTGCAAGAAGCATGCTGTTGATCCCAGTGTCGAATATCATCCTGGTAATACCAAGATCATGTAGTTGAATAATCCCCTTTCCAAGAACTAGGTCAAAACAAGAGTGTCAAATACCTCTGAAAATCTACCTTCACCCACCCAATCTCTGAATTCTCTGCTTTGAATATCACATCCCTCACAATAGTAACATCCTATAATCCAATACCTACTGACTTGAACATTGACCTTGATGGGAACTGATAATTGATTTCTGACCTTCAAGATTGTAACACCATTAAAGCCTCAGCTTGGGGGCCCTGCTTGAGCTTTGGGAAATCCAAGGTTGGGCCTGGAGCCCCCATGGGCCAACTGTAATGGTCCAGCCTAACAGGGCTTGGCTTGGCCCAACCAGGACCTGGACATTTTGCAGCCAACAAAACCCAGATTCTTCTCACTTCATGGCAGTTGGGATAAGTTGCATCCTATATTTGCTTCAGCTCTGCAACCTGCACTCTTGGCACCATGTCAAATATCACCACCACATCTGAGTGTCCTCAGTATATTGTGCCCCCACCCACTCAGTTGGACTGTGCATGTTCACCTAGCCTACAACTTATCCTGATTGCTTTCCAGTGGATTTTGCCAACCTTAGGGTCATTGAGCTTGCTGGGGCAAATAAACTGGAGGGATGGGCAGAGCTAGTGCCACAACTTCACAATGCCCTTCATACAAATGGATTCATCTATGCTATCAATCATGGCTATAGTCAAGCCAAGGTATGATGCCAGCTTGTGATCCTTGTCCACATCACTTGATAATCTTGGGAGTCAGTATGATCAGATTTTTGATATAGCAGATATGCCCTTTATGGCTGTGCCTCCTGAGGAAGTGAAGATCTACAGTATCTCCCAAAAGTAATGCACAGCATGACATAATTTTTTCCATGACCTGTAACTCCTAACCACTGCATGAAATGCCATGATATTAGCTCATCTTAAAGCCAAAATGGTGTACTTTTTAGCCCAGTATCAGTAGCTTGAAAAAAATGAAAGGATATAATGCTATATATAGAGTGAGGACTGGGAAAAGTGCTGTGCAATAATTTTTTAGATCCTGCTATAGTCCCAAACCTTGTAGCACAGTGGCACCAAATGAAGAGATATTGCTATGAAACTTTTTGGAGATTGATACCTATGCAATAGGCTTGTCATTCCATATTATACTTGCAGCAAGGGGACCCTCATAACTTGGAAATTCAGCAATGTTTGAGATTACCCCAAAGTACCTAAAGTTGCTTTCTATGCTCAGTGAAATAAAGCTGTGATGGGGTGGGATTGTGAATATCATGTGCACTGATACCCACTAGTATTGAATATGGGATTTATTGTAGGATGGCATGGCAGCAAACTGGATATATTGACATCCTTCCCCTGGTGTAAGTGGGGGTTGGGGAATAAAATGTATGAAACTCTAAGTTTTGAGGGACACTAGCCACTTTCCATGATATCACCTAGGTTCCATATGGTTGTTATGCACAGGAATACCTCACCTGCCAAAAACAACAAGTGTTGGCATTGAGGCTAAGTGTGTCAATGCTCTTGTGGTATTGCCTGGGTTGACCTCAGAGACTTAATAGTTTTACCCTCCCTATGGTCAAGCAAATAGCAGTTCTGAAGGTAGCAGTTATCAGAGGGAAGCTACTAGCTTGATTGCAAGGTAGCTAAAAGCTGGGGTTTACAGGCATGTCCCTATGAGTATATATACTGGTCCTGACTGTGTGGCACTGTGTGGCACACTATGTGTGAAGATGTGTCATGACATGCCATGACACACTGAGTCAGAGATAAGAGACATAGCCCCTTTACCAGCAAGGAAAAGGGAGGACACATTGAGGCACATCATAGTCCATAATAGTCCAAAAAGGGAGAGTGACTTGAAGCATGTGAACATGAATTGATAAGCTTTGAGTCATGTTGATCACAAGAAGCTGATTGAGGGAAGGGGAGGCCATATAAGGGATGGCATATAGTAAGCACCTAGAAAGGGAAACATAACTGAGTAAGTGTCAGGGGATGTGTCTCAAGTACAACAGAGAAAGAGAAACAAAGGGAAAGAAAGTCCACAGAACAGGGGGATGTCCACAAAAGGGTAAGGTGACAAAGTGGCTTATCATTACCTCCTTATCAAGGTCAAAACACTGGAGAGATGGGTAAGAGCATCCAGGGGCAGCTTGATTTTAAGTCAGGAGCTTGACTGCAAGTGTTGGGGGGGAATTAAATGGGGCCCCATTGCCTAACTGTTGGGTTGGTGGGGGATCATCAATGAGGTTTGTAAAGCCAAGGCAGTACCATCCTGGGTAGAGTCCACTTCAAGCCATGCCCATTTCAGCACCCAATGTGTCCCAGGCATGTGCAGTCATAGCAGTGCATGCCCCAGAATGGGCTGCTCCAATCAATCTGTGTATGACCTGAGAGAACCTTGGGGAGGTCATCATCATAGGGGACAATGAGGAAGGACCCTGAAAGGTGTGGAAGGGGGAAAGGGGAGTGTGTGTTCAAGGCATAAGGGAGTTGAAGAGCTTGTACAGCAGAGTTAAAGTAAGCAGAGTGGAGGAGGTTCCTCCAGGCCTGGTAGCTGACCTCACTGCCAATAGATCATTCTGCAAGCAGACTGGCTGTGTGGTCCAGCAAGACTTGAACTCCTTTGAGGCAGACTGAGTTTGAGTGGCTTGTGATGTTGTCATCAAGTCCATAGGTGGTGGAAGAGTCATCTGACTCTTTGGAGCATGAAGTTGTTTGAGGGCTCATTGATTGCCATGCACTGCCATTTCTGCCAGCATCTCCAGTTCTTCTCTCATCCAGTCCTTGTGAGTGACCACTCTCTGGGGTTTTGGGAGATGGGGGAGGAGTCAGGGGATGGTGAAGGGGTGTTGCAGCTGTGATAGGACCCAAGGATGGGAGGTGGTGTTTGCAGCAGTGCAGAGGGGTAGGGGGTGGTCTTAGCAATTCTGGCCCTTCACTTCACCTTGGAGAAGGCAACCAAACAGACCATGAACATGGAATGGGGGTTTGCAATGGGTCCAGGGCTACTGGCAGAGACCCTGTCCCAGTATTCCTGAACTGCTCAGACATTTGCATTGGAGGGTAAGGTGGGTACTGCTGAGAGGGGTGGTGTGTGGGTCAAGGGTGACAGATTGAAGATGAAATCATTGGAGAAGGTGATGTGTTCATTCTTGGCATCAAATATGGTGCAGTCATCAAGGGAGAGGTGTTCAGAGTTGTGTTCATGAGACATTGGTGAGAGGGATGTGATGGCACTGCTGGTAAAAATGGAGGATATTGAGGGCATTATATAGGTTTTGTTCAGGTTCCCAAGTGTTGGAAGAATGCCCATATCTGGTCCATTTGACCAGGTATTGGTAGGTTTGTTGTTTGGCACCTTGCCTGGGCACAGAGACATGTCCTTTTGTTTTCCTTCTTGAGCCAATGACTTGATGCTTGAGGATGTTCTTGACTTCCCATTCAGGTAAGTCATCAATCAAATTGGGGAGGGGTGGCATTTTGGCCCTTCCATATTCATCATTTTCTTGGAATGGGTAGATCTGTGATGTGTGAAACACTGGGTGTATTCACCACATTTCAGGTATTTTTAGCCTAACTGCCACCAGGGAGATCACTTTGGTAATCTCAAAGGGGCCAATGCATTGGGGTGCCAGCTTTGAGCTTGGGACATCCCTTTTCAGGGTGGATGCATCTAGCCAAACTAGATCACCTTCCTTTGGGGCTGTATAGTGTCCCTTGGAATGGCTGTGCATTGCTTCCTGTGCAGCTTTATGAGCAAGAAGTGCTGAATCCTGATTGGTGGGCAATTGTTGCATGTGATCATCAATGGCAGGCACATCAGTTGTCAAAGGCACAGAAGGGTAGGATGCAGGGTCATATCTGTAGATCAAGGAATAGGGGGTCTGATGGTGAACAGAATGGACCCTAGAATTATGTGTGAACTTGGCTTGAGGTAAGTACCAAGCCCAGTCTTCTGGTCTTGCATCACAATACATCCACAGGTAGGTCTTGATCTCCTGGTTGACATGTTTGCTCTCACCATTGGTCTGAGGATGGTACACCATAGAAAGTTTTTGTTGTACACCCAGTGCCTCATAGAGTTTGGTGGTGAAGGCTGAAGTGAATTGGGGGCCCCTGTCAGATATGACCACATCAGGGACACCATATCTGGGGTACACATATCAAAGGAAGAGATTTTCCAGGTCAACAGAGTTGCAGGTCTTGTTGCAGGGGACCAGGACCATGCCTTTCATGAGTCCTTGGTCCACTATGGTGAGAATTGAGTCATATCCTTCTGACTTGGGGAGGTCAGTGATGAAATCCTTAGAGATTTGTTTGAAGGGAAAGGGGTTTTTCACTGCATCATTAGGGGTGATGGGGGGTGTGAGAGGGTGAGTGATGACCTTATTGGCTTGGCAGCCAGGGCATCCCTTCATGTACTCTCTCACCTGCTTCCACATTCCAGGCCACCAGACCTCTTTCTTCATCTTCCACATCATCACTTTCATTCCAGGGTGTCCAGTGGCAGTCAGATCATGATTGTCCCAGAGGTACTCATGCCAGAGGGGAGGGGGAATGTAGAGTTGACCATTGTGTCATTTGGTCTGATTGTTCTCTTCACATATAGCATTGTTCTTTGTGAGAGTTTCATCCTTGGGCATCATCTCTTTTATTTTACTGAAGAGGTCTGCAGATATTGTGAACACTCCTCTGTCCAACCATTGCACACTGTTAGAAGATTTGGTGTTGAGGTTGTTGATTTGGGTAGATGGCAATGACAATGAAACCATTTGGCTCTTCTTCTGAGCCTCATGCAGGGCAGGTGTAAGTGGGATCATTTCCCCATGGATGGAAAGAGGTGATGCATAGTTGTGATATGGGCCATATGACCTAGAATTTGGTATGGGGTTTCTATTCACCATATGGAACCTAGGTGATATCATGGAAATTGGCTAGTGTCCCTCAAAACTTAGAGTTTCATACATTTTATTCCCCAACCCCCACTTACACCAGGGGAAGGATGTCAATATATCCAGTTTGCTGCCATGCCATCCTACAATAAATCCCATATTCAACACTAGTGGGTATCAGTGCACATGATATTCACAATCCCACCCCATCACAGCTTTATTTCACTGAGCATAGAAAGCAACTTTAGGTACTTTGGGGTAGCCTCAAACATTGCTGAATTTCCAAGTTATGAGGGTCCCCTTGCTGCAAGTATAATATGGAATGACAAGCCTATTGCATAGGTATCAGTCTCCAAAAAGTTTCATAGCAATATCTCATCATTTGGTGCCACTGTGCTACAAGGTTTGGGACTATAGCAGGATCCAAAAAATTATTGCACAGCACTTTTCCCAGTCCTCGCTCTATAGCATTATATCCTTTCATTTTTTTCAATCTACTGATACTGGGCTAAAAAGTACACCATTTTGGCTTTAAGGTGAGCCTAATATCATGGCATTTCATGCAGTGGTTGAGGAGTTACAGGTCATGGAAAAAATTATGTCATGCTGTGCATTACTTTTGGGAGATACTGTACACCAGGAACACCAATGAGCTCAGTTACTACACTGGGTACAAGCCTCACAAGTACTGGGCAAGTAAACTTTACCCTGCACTGCTTTCCCTCCCTTTGACACTTCCAAAGCAGAAAGTAGACACAGAAAATGGAATTATGGACCAGATTGAACACTATGGCCATGCACGCAGCAAAATGCAACCTGCCACCAATGCTGTCTGATGCAGATTCAGTGAACCATGATGTTACCCAACATCCTCACCCTCAGGCACTTTGACCTTTCTTACCAGAACTTGATGTGTTCTCTTGCCACAACCATTTCAACATCTTGCATCCTATCCTAAGGCAAGGCATCCCCACTTCTTTAGATTTACCCTTCACTAGACAATTCCTTCAGGCTCATCACACTGAGTCTTGAGTTGCCTGAAGACATCCTAGTCCAGAAAGATAATTTTGATGGGGTAGGAAAAACAAGTGTGTCCTTGCACTTTCTGCATTCTATTCTTCAGTATTGATCAATTATACCACAGTCATGTTCCTAAAATAGTATGTACTCTGTCCTAACAATGGCAGCAACCACTATAGCATGATCATCTGATTGTTGGCTACAGACACACAGAGGAAGAAGAGGAAGAGTCAAAGAATGTCTGGATGAAGGGCCATGCAGGTAGGCTGCACCACCATGGTGCAGATGCATGTGTGTGTGCTTCTAATAGTAGACATTGGCAGTGTAACAATCCTCTGGAGCCAACCTGTTGGTGGGCTACAGATCCTATCCCCTGATGGAAAATGGGGCTGGGTACAACACATTGACAATGTGCTGGTGAGTCACCCTTATTCATTTCCACTTTGGCACCTCCACAAAATTCTATCCACTGGAGTGACAGGTGATCAATACTGGTGATATGATGGAATTCTTGACTGGGGGGTTCTACAAGTCCACCATCCACCATGTCATCCAGCCACCAAGTGACCAACATGCATATGACTGACTTGGCACCTTTTACTTTGTCATGCCAGATGACAATGTGAGACTCTTGCCCCTTGCACACAGCCCTGTGTTGCAGAGAGTTGGGATTCAGAGATGTTTTTCTGATGAGGACACACTGCACTTGGATGTGTGGAGAAGGGAGAGGACAATTTCTTATGGTTGGACAGAACTAAAGAAAGGGACAGATGATAACACTGAAGAGGAAGTCCTTAGTGGTATTGTTGCAAAACATTACAACTGAGCCAGAATCAAAAGGACTATTGTTCCTTCCAGCATAACCTTTGGATGATTGTGTCATGTAATAGTATAATGTATTGTATGTGAGATGTCACACTATGTAGCTAGGTTGTGTTTGTTCTGCAATTTTGTGAATATTCATCTTGAACTGATCACTGGCTGCCATGGGATACCTACTTTGTAATGAAAATGCAAACTTTACTACACATTTGGTAAATCTGAAATTTACACAACACTTCATTAATCAAACACTAACAGTCTGGGACTCTCTCAGACTGTGGATCACTATGGGCTGTGTGGCTGGCATCAGCAAAACCACCCCCTTTATACAGGTCTGTACAGACATAGACCTACACCAGATTGTTTCAGTACTACAGATTCCAACCACTCTTACACTTGTTCAAGTTGACCAATAATTGAATTATATCATCATAAAGCTACCTAAATTGCATGTTAAGGTACAGGGATACACATACATATGTATGTATTCTAACCAGTCATATGTTTGCATTAATAGGCAGAGGGCACTCACCATAAGGATGGTGGTAGCAAAGCAGGGTGGATGAGCATAAGGTGAGGGAGGGACAACAATGAGGAGGGATGGTGGTAGTGGAAAGAGTTGCAGTGTTGGAGTGAGCTGGGTTTATATATCTTTTGCCTGCTTACCTCAGCAACTTTGAAGCCAGCTGTGTGGGTTGCCTGATGCACCTCTACAGATTTCAAACTCTGATTGGAACTCCACCCATGCATTGTGCACAGACTTCACTGCCACTCATAGCTACCACAGCCCAGTCTGGAATTCTACCATACAGAGTAATTGTACAGCCATGGTGTCATAAAAAAAGTTGTAGCCTATGATCACAGGACCATGGAAATATGCTTACCTTAGTGTTATCTCCTTTTTTGGGTGAGATATTTGCAAAGTGGAGTCCCAGTTTGCAAATAAAAAGTGGCTGTACAGTTATGATGTCATAATGAAAGTTGTAGTGTATAATGTCATGATCATGTCAGTATGATTATCTCATCAATATGTCTATATTTGGATGGGATATGGGCAAGTCAAAGTTTACATCTGGGGTGTCTGTAGTCTGTAGTGTCTGTAGGGGTCTGTACTTGGTCTGTAAAATCTGTACCATCTGTGGGTCTGTGCCTCTGTGCCAAACCCAGGGTTTTGCTGATGGGGGTACTGTTGCACTGTGAATCATTGTGGGTTGTGCAGCTGTAGTGCTGTCACACTGTGGGGGCTGGTCACCACATGTAAGTGACAGTAATCTACTGATTGGCATGCAGACCTAGGGTAAGGGTCTTCCTGCAGGTACAAGGGTATGTACCTGTGACACATCAGCAAAACTATATATAGTCTGTGTTGTCTAAAGTGGGCTGAATCAGTCAGGCAGACCATTCAGACATTTTGAAAGAAACTGTGGTACCTTCTCAATCTCAAGGTTGAATTTTTATTAAACATTGGCCACCTTTCTCATTAAACAATCTAGCTTTAATAACTACTTTAACTGATTTTCAGATGTCTCACCACTCAGCAGACCAGCACTTGGTTGTCCAGAGCTGGACAGAAGTGGGCAGTGCCCCATGTCCTCCAGATATGTCTAGCAAGGTACCTAATCACTAGGATTGTCCAGAACTGTTCCAGACTAGTACCAGAACCCAATGCTCTTCCTAACTTTCCCAGCACTGTCCAAGACTCCACAGAGTGCCACTGTCTAAAATTCACAGGTCTGTACAGACCTGTACAGAGTTGTACAGAGCAGTGTATCTCAGTTTGTACAGATACATCAGGAAATTGGTGAGGTGATGGTAAAACCAGTTACATAATTATGCCAAATAAATGTAATTCAGATGTCCACAGTAATAGCTATCTCAACTCTGAGCATGCATTATCTGGGCATTGCATCAAGACCCAAGGTTATCAGGAACTGCCAATAATGTTACTTAAATTACAATCATATTGTCACAAAGGATTACATATGGGATGATGGCCTTATTATCTCTGGCAGTCATTTCAAGCACATGTCATCTTCCACACAGGATTATAGGAGATTATCCATTTATGTTCATGCTGCTGTTAGTATTGTCAGCACTTGTCATTTTCACCACAGAATTATGCAAGATTATCTGTTTAGGCTCATGCTGCTGTTTCATTGTCAGCACCCAGCATCTCCCTCACAGAATTATGGAAGATTATTTATTTATGCTCATGCTGTTATTCAATTATCACATCTGCCAGATAATAATCACATAGGCATATTGATGATCTAGGGATTAGCATGAGTAACCCCTGGGTACCCCTACCTGCAGCATCAGGCAGGGGTCACTGGGTGTGCCAATCAGCAAAACTTTCACAATTTGACATAGTCATATAATACTTTATCATGTTCACCCACACTTATCATCAAGATCATTATGATTGTCCAAATGGTCATCATATTCATTGTCTGGGAGTGTTGGTATTGCCCACAATTCAACAGCTTTCTTCCTACTACTGATAAGTCATATTATTATGAGATCAATGATGTTTCACCCCAGGAAGGATAGTATCTGATAATAACAATCACTATTTTACTTTATGATAAGTCTGCCCACACTGGTCCTGTTTGACAATCAATGTCAATTTTATATGCAACAAAACCTAAACAATGGGTGTTGTAGGGTCACCAGACAGAACCAGAGAGTAGGAATAGATTGGAAGCAGGGACTTTTAGGCATCAATACCCAAATGAACTAGCTTGGGGCTAGTTGGGTCATTGAGGAACACTATATATACTAAAGTACATGAGGCTAAGGTGAGGACAGCATGATGAGTCCACAAGGCAGGGTACAGGGTATGATGCAACTATGACATCAAGGACAACATCATAGTGGAGCAGAGCAGTCCAGAGAGTGAACAGGAGGTAAACATGAGGCAGTGGTCCAGACAAGGAGTCCAGACCCTGATAAGATAAGGAAAAGATTAGATAAGACAAGAGAAAGTATGCATAGAAAGAAAAGAAAAGTATGTATCATAACATTATATGTACTTACCACTCCCACTCACACTGGTCTCACTGACAATCAATGCCAATGTCATATGCACTCACAACTCCCACTCACACTGGTCTCACTGACAATAAATGCCAATGTTATATGTACTTACATTCACCACTCACACTGGTGAAGTTGTCAGCTATTTCATTGACATGCCAAAAATCATCCTGATTCAATTATCACACCAATGGAATAATTTGTGGGGAAAAATTAGCATTGATCATATGCATTTAAAAGAGACAGATAATGTCCAGATTCACAGACTCACATGCAACAGTCATTCACCCTCAATGGCAGCTGCACCAGCCTTGTGCTCTGCTCATTTCTGGCAAATTCTCTCCAATATGCTGTTTTTTGAAGGCAGTTGCTCACTTTTGGTATATAGAGAGAAGGACTGTCTGTCAGCTCATTGTCATCATGTGAGGTGTGTTCATAACCACATACTGATTCCATCATCCCATCAGTTGGTCTACCTCATCTGTTTCATTGGGATCTTCCAAAAGTTCAAGGATGCTGTTATAAAACTTCTTTGAGTCTGCAATAAGGTCAGTCTGAGAGAATACTTGGGTAGATGTCAATGCAAATCAAGTCTGCATAAACAGTCAACTTCCTGTTTGAACACTTTGGACACATAGTTACTCACCTGAATGGTTATATAAGCAACTGATGCTTTAATGACCATTTGCATACCATGAAAGCAAACATTACTAGACTGCATAGCTTTCAGCTCTTGATCAATGGAATTTGGAGAGGTAAATACATGTCTGTAAGCCTGCATAGAGTCATGTGAGTTGCTGAACACAGTATAATATAACAAGAAACTCACTAAAACTAGAAGGCTGTGTTGAGTCAGTAATGGCATCACATGACCATTCCATAGGCAGTGAGTTCCACCCTATTCTATGGTGTTCTATGAAACTGGATACCCAGTTCTGTTTGTTATCTTCTGATCTTTAGTACTATACCAGTGTTAAGACTAGTTCCCTAAGTCCAGAGGTCATATACAAGGTCCAGATAGAGATCTGGAGTCAGAGTGAATAGAGGTCAAGGATAGGTATACTGCTTGGTATACTGGGGCTTGCTTGAGTTCTGGGGTCAGGAGTCAGGAAAGACTTAGAGTATCTGATTTGATATTTGAACTGAGGTGCTTGTTAGAGTCAGGCCTTCCCCAAGGCCAAAAGGACTGCCTGAAGGTCAGGATTACCTAATTAGGTAAGCCCAATGATGGGCTGATGTAAAAGGGGCTATGCCAATGCAATAGTCTGTGGGCTGATGGATCTCTGACTGGCAGAGCAGAGGGACAGAAGAGGGCATTGGGTTCAGCTTGTGCACTGCCCCCTTGTACAAGCTTGGCCCTTGTATACCCTTGTATTTCAGAGGCAAGCAAGGTATTGGAACTTAGAAAGAAGCTTGGAGGAGGTACTTTAGTTGATATTCATACTGAGGGGTACAAGACTGTACTGTACTGTATTTATAGGCCACAGCAAAGCTGGGTCAGTACAATATCAGAAAGTCAGAACTAACATATGGAGGTATCAAAGTTTTCCAGGAGAGTGGGTGTCAGAAAGCTTCAGAACAGAGAGACATACTGACAGCAGGGAATGAAAGGGAACAAAGATATTGTCTATAAATGGAAAGTTGATCATGTACTTGGAGTGGAGTGCTCACCAACAGCCAATCAGTGGCAAAGCCAAAACCTAAAAATAATGCTTGACCCTTTGGGACAACATACTGCACAGGCACCTTAACCCTGGAGGTCATATGACCCAGATGACATTGGCCTGATGTAGAATCTGTAAAAGAGATGCTGAGGATGGGTGGAGATGATCTGAAGGGGAGGATCTTCCAAAGGGGCTTCTATATCCTGGGGAGAAGTACTGTCTGAGAAGGCCTGAGGCTGTCTAAACATGGAAGAAGGCCAATTGAAACCTTCTCAAACCTGAACTTGAAACTTGAAACTCTCACTGTTACTTCATTGTTAGAAAAGTAAGTACATGCTGGGTAATAAAAATTGCTGACTAAGCAATAAAACCTCGCACTAAGATAATAAACATGTAATAACTGGAAAGCAAGTCAAAAACAAAAAATAAAAATAAAAACTCTTGGTAGGGAAAAACCATTCCCTACATTGACAAGAGCTGAGAGTGGTCATGTGATAAGTCTGACAGTGGTTGACAGTGAAGAATGTGCACATTCATTGGCTGAGCAACCTACAGGCTTACTAAGTGTCAGACTTTATCAAGAATGGGTTGGGAGGTGTCTATGAGGTGGACAGGGGTGTCAGAGGTGGTGCAGGAGCATGGGAACAGTGTGATTGAGGCATGGCCATGACAGTATCCCTATCTTAGGGCCTGAACCCTTGAAGGCCATACATGCAGGGAACCCCTATTGTCAGAACCACAGGAAACAGAAACATACACAGCAGTGCCATCAGGTGTCAGTACACCATGAAACAGGCAAATATAGGTCACCAGGGTACATGGCAAGCTAGGCCAATGCACCTGAGGTGTGGTGGAATGGGTTACAGTGGGGTAGCTGAAAGTAGCTTTCAGAGCAGAGTAATGATTGTGGCCTTTGGAGTGGGGGTATGCAGGAAATGTCAGTGGCAGGGTGGCAGTCTAGGCAGCAGCTGTGTGGCTGTATGGTGGCAGTCTAACAGTGAAGGAATCAGGAAAAAATATGGAGGAGAACTGTAGAAAAATGAAAAACAGTGAAACAGGACTTTTGGAGACAACAAAGATGAAGCAGGGACTAAGTCAGAGCTGGGTAGGGACTTATGGGGGTAGTGATCATGGAATTCTCAGTGGCATTCTCTAGCTCAGTGGCAAGTAGCCATGAGGTTTCATCATCAGTACCCTCATACCCAGCCCAGCAGACCAGATACAATAACTGGTAGTCCTGGCAGAGGTGATCTATTTTCAAATCAAGTATCTCTGATACCTCATACTTGAGATCACCATCAACCTCAACTGGTGGAGGCAGAGACTGATGCTGATTTGGGAAGGGATTGGCCACAGCAGTCTCAAGCTGGGAGACATGGAATACAGGATGGATGGAGCACATACTGTCAGGCAACTTTATGGTGACCAAATGCATACCTGGTTGGGCAATGATATCAAAGGGGCCCAAGTACTTTTCAGCAAGCTTGGCCAAAGGGTGGGTAGAGCAGAAATACTTGGCCTTGGCATAGGCTTGATTGCCAACTCTGAATTCAGGTGGCAGGAGGTGCTTGGCATCAGCAGGACTCTGGTAGCACTCCTGGGCCATGGCCATTTCAACTTGGAGGAAGTTGTGGAGGGCAGATAGCTCTATGACATAATTATGGCCTTTTGGGGAAATGAAGTCATGGTCAGAAGCAACTGACAGGTTGGGGTGGTATCCCTTGGTAGCAAAGAAAGGAGAGACTCTGGTAGTAGTGCTAGGTGCATTATTGAATGCAAACTCTGCTAGTGGTAGAAGTTTGGCCCAGTTATCCTACTGGTAGTTACAGTATGCCTGAAGATAATGCTTGAGGGTCTGATTTGTGTGCTTGGTTTGGCCATCACCTTTGGGGTGGTAACCCAAGGTGAAGTGGAGGCACATGTCTAAGGCCTTACCTAGTGAATGGAAGAAGTGGGACACAAATTCAGGACCTCTGTCACAAGTGACATGAACAGGTACACCATGCCTGGAGAAAACATGGGTGAGGAACAGCTTAGCAGGGTCAGCAGAAGTGATGGAGTGCTTGCTGGATGCCTCAAGTTTGCAAATATGTTGAGTCTTCTGCCTTGGACCTTGTCTCTCTACTTGGCAACCTGTGCCCTCAATAGCTGGTTATCCCAATCCTACAGGTAACCTATGGCTTCCTAGTGCTGCTTCAATTTTAACTTCTAGCTGCAGTTCTTGTCCAAGGCTTGACAAATCCAGATACAATGATCTACCATGGAATTTGTCCATCTGTTTACTCATTGGTGTCCTCAGCAGTCATTCATGCAGCCCCCAAACCTACAGGTAAGCTTCCAAATGCAATCACCTCCACTCATAGCTGGATGGTACATTCAATGTCCAGTTAGACTTAAACTCAAATGTCCCCAGCATTCCCAGATCCAAAGTACATATGTCAGTCTGTAAGTGCTGCACAGTCACAAGGTATGTCCATTCTCAGTGATCATGTTTCCCACAAAACTCATCTTGTTTAAAGCTTTGGTCAACCCCCCTTCCTGTTATGGCCATGTTGAGTGCTGCTCCCAATCTCAGCAATTTGCCCAGGTTGATGCCTCCCCCAGCAATACCAAGAGCCCATTCACTGTGTGAAACTGAAGTCAAAGTTTCTGACTTTGGCTTCACTAAACCAGGCACATGATGGGAAATGATCACATGCAGCTGCAGTGTGTGCTGGCATACTTGCTCAAGCATAGTCACTTCCCCCCTCAACAATGTCTGGGTCATCAGTGGGATCAACCTGCTCATTGCATTCCCAAGGTCCAGTCATTGATCCACTGAATCCACAATGTCCCCCCCCCTCCACCTAGGAGTCACAAGAAAGCTTCAACATGGACAGTAGAAGAGGAAGCTGCACTGTTAAGTTATTTACACTCTCATATTGGACAGGTGGCTGATGGCAATTTTAAGAAGACTACATGGAATGCCACTGCAGCCTACATGGCACACAACTTCCCCCCAACTGGAAGTGCTGGTGATAAGACATTGGAAGCATGTGAGCACAAGTTCAAGATGGTAAGTGGTTTGAATAGAATGTTTCACATTGCTAATGTCATTATAGCTCAAAAAATCTTACTATGCTGTGTCTGATCTCAAACTGGTCACCTCTGGATTTGCATACAGTGATATAGATGGTGCAATGATCATGTTGGAGAGTGCTGACCTTTGGGAATGGTACACAAAGGTAAGTACTGCTATTATTCAGAACCAATAAGCAATGGTATTAATTCCATACAGTCTCACAAGGAGGCAAAACCATTTCACAATGTCAGATTCCCCCACTTTGAAGGTGTAGAGGTCCTTCTACCATCACATGCCTGAGGTCATTTCATTTACTGTCCATGTGCCACTGTGACCTCAGCCCCTGCCACCACCACCATGTCTGCCACCACTACAGTGCCTCCCACATCTGTCTCCATCACCCCCCCACTCCTGTATCCATCCCATCCTCTGCTATGGCAATCTTCCCCTTCTCACCCACTGGAATGGGCCAGCCTGCCATCACTCAGCAGCCTCCAAACTCCCAGATCTCCCTCCTTGAAATCTCACATGCCCTCAATGCTCACCAAGATGGCATGCAACCAACTAATAGCATGCCTGCCTTGAATCCAGACTTGATCCCCCCCTCAATGCCATCTAGTTTGGGGTTGTCAAGGTCAGCTCCATCATTGTCATTGTCTGGCTATGGCAAGAGGAAGGCTGAATCTGTTGTGACAACTGACAGTGGGCCTGTCAAGAGGTCTCATGCCATCTCAATGAAGGTACAGGTTGAGTTAGATCAAAATGATCTGATCACTGGTATGTCCATGAAACTTGACAAGTTTACTGAGGCCATCATAGCACCACTTCCCATGCCACTGCCACCAATCCCCTCATAGAAGCTGCAATGGATTATATCAACAATATGGTACAGTACAACAGAGGATCACCTTGACATCAGTGACTATCTCCTGAGCATGAGTGTTGATGAAATTAATATCTTCCTCAAGCATCATGAAGCAGCAAAGCAGGTTTGGGTGCAGCATCATTTGGTGAAGTATCAAGGGGAAGCATGACAGGTTTTTTTTCTTTTATTCTTGCAGTGTACAGATGGCCCCCCCCTTCCCCTACATGTATCAGATATCCCCCCACATTGCAGATGTCCCCCCCATGCTACATGTTGATCATGTCCCCCCCTGTATAGCATGTACTTTCTTCTGTACATGCTATATATACTATGCAAATTGTTCTCTGGCCATAGACATAAGTGTGAAACAAATGTGAGACATATATTGGTACATCATCAAATCAAAGTATTCTGAAGTCACAGTGTTAGAGAAGCCCCCTAGTCATCAGCTGCTATTGATAGTCAATGCACATCTCCTCTGCAATATTTTCATGCCTATTATCAGCCCTTCTTCTCTCTTCAGCATTTGCTGGCCCATCACCAAGAATTCCAACACCATCATCTTCTCCAATGTCCATGGCAAGGTCAGAGTCAAAGAATTCTTCTGGATCATAGCAGTGTATGAAGTTATGAATGGCACAGAGAGCAGCATGTACTTGAACTTGAATAGACATGCTGTATTCAGGAGGAATTTGAAGAATCTGCCACCAGCACTTTATAACCCCAAATATCCATTCAATGACATTTCTGAGTCCAGCATGACAAAGGTTGAATAACTCCTCTTTATTTTGAGGTCTATAAAATGGCAGGATGACATACAGTATATAGCTGGATTGGATAACAGCTTACCTTGATGCTGACTGGTGCCATTCTTTCAGATGGTATTTAACCCCATGATATGGGACCAGAAGTGCATCACAGGTACCAAAACCTGCATCTGCAAGAAGGTACTTTCCAGGCTGCATGTGCAAGTCTTCCCCATGTGCACCATGCCACATGGTTGCATCTGCAGTTGACCCATCAAAGCCAGTCAGGGCATATGTGAAGAAGAAGTCAAAGTCACAGACAGAAAGACAATTTTGAGAGGGGTATCCTTTCCAGTTCCTCATGTGAGGTTGATCTTCAATCTCTGTGAATGCTCAAATATGTGTGCCATCTATTGCACCAACACAATCTTGGAAAAATGAGAAGTGTGGATCACCAGTGATCACAGTTGATGTCAGAGTAGAGTTGGTGGGGAACTGAACCTGGGATGCATAGAATTGTCCACCAGAAAAGAAGGACAACATCTCTTTGAAATATCTAAAAAATTATGAGAAAACAAGGCAGATATTCTAATGAACTCCTCACTTGGTGATTTTCCCAGGTGAGTGTTGGAATCTCTCAGCAACATGCCAGGATGACAGTCCAGTAACACAAGTATAGAGGAATATGCCATGTTGTTCCTCCACAGAGATCCCAAAGTGTGAAGGGACAAATGCATGATGGGTTAGCACCTGCATCAACTGATCAAACACAACATGGCTAACACCAAGGGATGTTTGTATCCTGTCTGGATGACCATTCAGGAGCTCTACCATCCACCCCTCACCAGTCAGGATTGAGGTATGGTAGGGTATTGGTTCTGAATCAGAAGCAAAGAGGGAATTATAGAAGTATACTGCCTGAACCACTACTGTCATCACAAGTGCCCCCAGATGATGATGGTACTGTTGGTGCTGGTACCATTGTGCTTCAAGATCCATCTCAACTGGCTGTTGGGAGAGTGGTATTGATATCTTTATCACACATCTGATCTATTGATTATGTGCTGAGTAGTTACTTCCTAAATGGGTAAGCTATGTCATGTGATAGTCATGTGACTACTTAGTGAAGCTGAAGTCAGAAACTTTGACTTCAGTTTCATGCAGTGAACAGGCTCCAAGAGTACCACACAAGCTTACTCCCCCTTGTGGCCCAACCATCCATGTGCCTTCCACTTGGAAGCATGCATCACAGCCAGCAAACACTAGGGGATCAGGTCACATGATGGCACTCCCACCTGGCTCTGCTGGTTACAGTGTGCAACATATGTGTTATACAGCTCAGTGTGAACATTGGGCACATATGGCTCATAACCCACCACTGGCAGAGATGATATCATTTATTAAGAATAATTTTATTATTTTTTGACTTATTAATATTTTCCATTTTCAATTTTAAATTTAAATTAGTCTATGTAAATTTTATGTTCGAAATGTTTATTTTTATATGAATATTTAAATAATTTAATACAGTAGTAATAAAATTAATTGCACCAATCCAGCAAATAATGTGAAAACAGCACCATCCATAAGGTTACTGTACCACATCTGAGCATCTGACCTTGGTGCTATGTAGTCCTGTAGCACTTCAATCTTCTCTCCCTTGTCCATTATCCCTGTGATTTGCATGATGTGGTTGAATGTTCTCAAGAACATCTGCAGGTCCTGTGTGTCTGTTTCATCCCCTTTGAACAGCTTGAGAGTTTCCATCATCACTGTGATATGTGCATTTACTGCCCTTGTGTTGTTCTGTGTAACTTGGTTGCCCTGCTGTGCCTGTGACATCATTGGGGCTGTTGCTGGTGTGCTTGTCAGTGCTACTGCTAGTGAGTAGTGGCATAGTGCAGTGGTTGGCATGAAGACTGAGTTTTGTACATGATATGAGGTTGGTATCAGGGGTACTGGTAGTACTTGTGATGACAGGGGCCAGTATATACTGTTGTCTGACTCTGGACTTTGTGGCTGAGGCAGCAGTATATTCTGTGTTGACATGTACTCTGGTGGGAAGTCTGCTGCCTGGTCATTTTCAGGTGTTAAGGCGATGTCACTGTGTGTTGTCAGCATGCTCAACAGTGATGACATTTGGGATGTGGTGGCAGACATTGTTTGAGTGACAAAGCATCCCTGAGCATCCCTGGGTTGTTCTGTTCTGAATGGCAGTTTGGCTATGATGCTTTAACAATCTGCTACTCAGTGATTTTGGTGGTTTTGTGTTCTCCACCTGATGTCCTTGTTGTTTTCCAGTTTGGTATGTGTCTGTGGGGTTTATGCATGTCTTCAGGATATATCAGGTTTTCTGCTTTGTGGGTTTGAATCTACTATCATCACCACAATGAAGTGGGAAATCCACCTTGTGCTCTATCATAGTGATGTGTACTAGTGTCCCACTCTCTGACTCTGCCTCCCTGTCCGTGTCCCACTGACTAAGCCTCTCTATCCCTTGGCTTGCCCCTTCTCCCCTACTGCAAAGCAAATGGGTTGATCTTGCCAGACACCCAAGCCCACAACCATATTTTTACAGTGAACATCTGCATGCCAACAATTGAAAAGGGTCAAAGGCAATGGTTTTTAAGTCAAAACAGTTCATGCTATTTGTCATTGTGCCTGCAAGGCAATGGGAGGAATTTGAAACATTTCAAGAGAAGCTTCAGTCCAGCCCACCCATCCATGCACAACATTTCAGTGCATCATCTCTCCCCTGTTCTATGGTCTCAACACCTGTTTACCTCAATGTACAATGACTCCTGAACCATCCACTCCCCTTTTCTTCCTAGGGAAATAGTTTCTATGATGTCAAGTAGTGTTTTTAATTGCCTGATCTCACAAGGCATTCTCCACCTCATCAGGAAAAACTAACAGTGCAATATTTGTTGTAGACTGGAGTAGTGCATCACTATTTGATATATAGTGAACTATAGCACTATTTTAACTATAGATCATGATGTCATAATGAAAGTTGTAGGGTTGGGTCACAGGATCATGGGAATATGCTTACCTCATTGATATGCCCAAAAATGGGTCAGAAAATTGCAAAATACAAAAATAAATTGATGTCTCAAAAAATAAATTTCAAAGATGTCATAATGAAAGTTGTAGTACCTGACAAGAGGACCATGGAGGTATGCTTACTTCATCTATCTGTGCAAAAATGGTAGAGATATAGACAAAATACAATTAGTGTTGTGTAGTCTCCATTTTTATTACCAAGAGTGTAGTGTGTGCTTTTTTGATTTGTTTGATTGTGTTTGATTAGAAAAGTGTAGTGTAGTGTCCTGACAGCACAATATTTGTCATATACTGAAATAGTGTGCAATTATTGCATATGTATTGAACTTGTTGGTATTGCAGAGTAAATACTGGCATCCCATACAAGGGACTCTAAGGTAGTAGAATGCTCTACATTACAGTAGACTATTCTAGAATAAAGTTCTCACACAGTATAAATACCTGAGCTGATAGGGCAAGGGAAATAATAAATATCTTATCTCTAACTCTCATGGTCAAGCTCACAACCTACAGGTTATGAGCCCCAGCTCACTGCTATAAACAAAACCTCTATTGAATTTATGCTGTCTAATAAAAACTTTGCATCACTATGTCAGGGAGTGCTGAAGAATTTGTTAATGTAACAACAAATACAAATAATGCTAGTGGGGCTGGTAGTAGGGTATGAAACCTCAGCACTAGTCCTGCACCATCCTCTTTTTGCTGTCCTTTTTAGGCACAAAGAACACTGGTGTCACATCCATGACACATGTGCACTCCCTGGGCCTAAGTCTGAGTGCTTCTGGCTCAGTCCAGACTCTCGGGAGCCCATTGTGAAACTCCATTCCATTTCAATTTATAGTTTTGATCCATTACTCCATTCCATTCCAAATTTAGGATAGTTCCTTTCTGCCACAATGTGTCTAACTGTTCTGGTACTTGTAGTCTAACCTTCAGACTTTTGGATTGTCTGATACTCCAGTACAGCCTGTAGGAATGTTGTCAACATTCTGCACTGCCCTCCAGAGTTTTGTTACCCAGAAATTGCCTCAGAATGTTCTCTGTGGTATAAAACCCCTTGTACATATGTTGTAGCACCTCAGTTCAAATATTGAATCAGATACTCTAAGCCTCCCTCTGTTCTCTGACCTCAGAACTCAAGCAAGCATTGGGTATACCAAGTGGTATACCTTCCCTCAACCTCTGTTCCACTCTGACCCCCAGATTTCTATCCAGACCTTGTATATGACCTCTGGACTTAGAGAACCAGTCTTAACAGTATATTTGAACTCACACTTGCACAATGTAGGGAGTCCATACTCCCCAAGGCTGCAGACCACCCCTAGTGGCCTTCCTCACTCTCAGTAGTTGCCTGTCCACATGTTATGGCACTCCCTTGGTTAACAACATCACCACATATGCTAACATCACACCTTTTGTCATGTCACAAGCCCCCATTGCTGCCAGCAAAATTGCTGCTGACTCACCAGCTGTTGTATTAAGCCTGCCCCCTATCATCAGGCAGTCCCTTCTCAACACATCACTAGAACACTGCCCATCAGCAATCCCTACTGACCTGTCACACATCACCCAATCTCCTTGGTGCCTATGTCCACACAACAAGTGCCAAAACTGTTGTGTGCTTAGTAATGCTGCCCACTGTGTCCCTCTTGGGTTAATGAAATTGCTGCCAGCCCCACTCCACTTCCTTTCAATGCAAGTACATAGTTATACCTTTTCTGCTTTACTTACCATCATTTTTCTGGACCTTGGCTGTTTTATCTTCATCTACATTGCTGTGCATGTGTGGTTGTCCATACATTGGCCTTTGTATTTTCTTTTATTACTTTTTGACATATGACAGATCTGAGGTATTCTGATTTTTTACCATAGATACCTCTGTCTTTACACTACAAAAGTCCACCATACCTAGAAAAATAAATCACCCATCTTTTGGAGTCACTATCTGCATGTCTAAGAGTCTTCCTGAGTCCCCAGAGTCATTTTCAGAGTATTTTCAAGTCTCCAGACTGTCCTCAGAGCCCCCCAGAGTCTTTCATATCGTCTATTTGCAGTCTTCAAGTCTTTCTCCACCAGTAAATCACCACTGCTTCATTAAACTGGTCCCTTACTTCTACAAGAGTTTTCCCATCATCTACAATAGTCTACTATTGCTGCCCTTTGAGTCCCAAGTCCATACAAGCATCTTCCCACCCAGAAAAATCCCTGCCACCTGTCTAGGGCAGACTTTTGAGTTCTTTGTTGCCAACACTCCCCAGTCACCAAGAAAAGTCCTCCTTCACCCTTCAGGCCTCCCTATCTGTCTCCTTCCAATTCAGCACCCCTTGGGATGAGCCTAGGTCTAACCTACAGCTTTCCCCTTTTTTCCCCTTGCACTCTCACAAGAAGAGTTGCCCATGTCATTTTGGAGCCCACTGCAAGGGGTCTGTAGATCTGGAAAGGAGATCTCTTCAACCAACCTGCCACCAAACAGAACTAGAAGAGCTCTTAGAGCCCTTCTGTCATCTTTCAATATTGTCTTCTGATCTTTTTGTCCCCACTGCTAACACCCAAGATATCCCAGAGCTTAGTCCCCCAGATTCAGAGTTTTTCCAAACAGATTCCCTCCATCATCCAGAAGCTGACTTGCCATCATCAGTTGATATACCTGGTGCCTTTGAGCTTGATGAGTCATTTGCACCACTGCCAGATTGCCAACAATTATTGCCACTTACTGACCTATCATCCTTGTCCTCTTCAACCACTTTGATTTTCACTGCCAAACAACTCCTCTTACCCTCATCTTCCCATATCACCTCTCAGAGTCTTATTCAGCTGCTTGTCCAACCCCCTCCACTGATACCACTCACAAATCCACCTTTGCTTCATAACCTCACTCTACCTTCATCATCAATACCAATTATCATGTCCAGCACCACTAACCAGTGTGAAATGCCACTCAGGGGCTCTAACAAGGCCCCAAAGTTCTCAGGAAAAACTGAGGATATCTGCACCTATTTCAAGGATGTTGACCAGGTCTGCACTGACACAGGAATTGCTGTTGACAAAGTCAAAATCAACTGGGCTATCCATTATGCCAACCAAAATGAGTCAGAACTTTGGTTGTCCCTTGATTCTGCTGCAGGTGATGACTGGGAGACTTTGTTAATGAGGTAACTAGCTTCTACCCTGGTGCTGATGTCAAAGGGCATCAGTACATGAAAGTTGACCTTGAGACCCTCCTACACCACCAAGTACAAAAGCCCATGTCATCCCTTGGTGACCTTGGCAAATATGTCCATGAATTTTGCTGCATTGTAGCCCTGATCAACAAAAAGAAGAAACTCCCTGATGACTACATCAATGAGAAGTTCCTTGAAGGTTTCCCCCCTGGATTCCATAACCACCTTGCTACTCATCTCCAACTCAAGGACTTAGACCATGATGTCAATGAACCATGGCCATTTGATGATGTCTACAAGCATGTGACCTATCTTCTTAGTGGCACCCGTTGAAACATCACTCAGGTTGACAGCTCAGCCTTATTTCCAGAATCATACTCCCAACTGACAGTGCCACCAACCATCTTGAAGAGAGAGTATGTCCAAGCAACTGACTCTACCCCAGCACCTTGTCAGATGCAGCACCAAGATCAACAATTCTGCTGCTCCTTCAATCCCCACTGCTTCTTCTGTGGTGGCACTGATGGTCACAGGACTCCTGAGTGTGAACTGTGCCAGGAATATGTCTGCCAAGGGAAATGTGTGCTCATTGGCAGTAGGGTCTTTATGAAAGATGGCTCTGATATCCCTAGATCTGCTGCAGGGCAGAACTTCAAGGAAAAGATCAACAACTTCTTGGCTCTTCAAGAGTCTATAATGGCATCAGCTAACCTAGTGTCTATTCAGTCTCCAGGAACCTCCTCTTCATCTCAAGGATGTGAGACCCCTCCCCACCTCATCAATACTATGTTCTTTGGCTCCAATGACACAGGAGTTTCAGATAGAGGTCCATCCCTCATCTTATCTTGTTGACAAGGAGATTGAAGAAAATGCCAATGAAGAAGACAAGCATGCCTTGGCCAGGGCTTATGCTCAGGTAGAGGAGCTCAAGAATGCTATCAAGAAGAAGAAACCTGCTCATTTCAACAGTGTTGAAATCCCTGCTCGTCATCCTTGCAATGCCACCACTGTCAACCCTCCTCTTGCCAATAACTCTGCACCAACCTCAGCCTCAAATACTCAGCCATCATCTAACATTCCTCAGACAAGACAGAATGCCCCTGAAGCATCTAACTCCAAACCTCCATCTAACTCCACCCCTCAGTTCTGTTACCAGAGCAGCTTTGACAAAGCTGCTGCTACTAAATGACTTGTATCCCAAGTCTTAGGTGCTAAGATCAAAATTACAATGCAAGATCTTCTAGCAGTCAGTCTGGAAATATGAAAACAGATAAAAGAGATGGCCATGATGAAGAAGATAGCCATTGGTAGCCTTGAATCTGCAGCAGAGTTTTTGTCATCCTCTGCATGGGCTCATTACAAGCAATACCTTGTGAAGGATACTGAGGGGAAGTGTGTTGGCTTAGCCATGGCTCCTCTTTGTGCTGTAGATGGGATCTTGATGGATAAACTCCAAGTCAAGTGCATTCTAGACAGTGGATGCCAGGTGGTAGCCCTTAGACATGAGCTATGGGAAGCCTTAGGCACTCCACTTCATTCAGACATGTGTATGACTCTCAAGGCCACTAACCAATCTAAAGAAAGCACTCTAGGGGTCATTGAGAATGCTACCTTGCATATTGGGCCAGTCAAGGCTCACTTACAGATTCAAGTCATCAACTGAGCACCCTTTGACCTTTTGCTAGGATGCCCCTTCTTCTGCCTACTCAGTAGCATCCTGTGTGACTTCCCCAATGGGGAACAGTCCTTGGAAATCTGCAACCCCAATTCTGGGCAGCAACTATTAGTCCTGACTCACCCTTGCCATTGTCTACACCCCTACCCTCGATTTGTTAACCCAGAAGATGAAGCAGAGTACTTTGCTCACCAGAATTATTGCTGCCAATTACAAGAAAAGGAACAGGGTTTTTAGCTTCAGTCAATGACTTGACAAAGTTATGAGGAGACCAAGAGAATCTAGTATCCATGTGTTCCCTTTATGTTGCAGACTCTCCTTCAACATCAGATTTTATTTTACCTTCTTCCACAGACTCTAAACAAAAGGCTGCTGTGGTGTTATTACTCGATTATACCCCTGACAGCATGCTTGTTCTTGATCCATTTGACTCAGGTTTCATTTCCCCAAAAGATCCCTTCCTGTTCTCTACAAGTACTATGTTTCTCTGCTGACACTTTCAGTTCTACGATCCAATCTTCATTTCAACCCAGTTTATCATGTTTTAAAGTACAAGCCTGTAGTGAAGAAGGTGAAGCCTATCCCAACTGTGACACCTGTTGAGTTCAGAGTAGAGCATTGGGAGATTGGTGACCCTCTCACAGACCTTCCTGTATTACCATACCACCCCCTACTTTCATTCCCAGTTCTAGATTTACAGTGCAATGAGCAGAAGAGCTTGATCTCGACCCTGCCAACTTCCTTTGGCCAGCAGAGTTAAACCTTGTTTGATGGCTTGTTTGTACCCATGAGGCAGCTTTCACTTGGGAGACCTCTGAATGAGGGACTTTTTGTGAAGACATGTTTCCTCCCTTAAAAATTCTGACACTGTCCCACAAGCCCTGGGTCAAATAAAATATTCCCATCCCTCCTGCCATTTTTTGAGACATCATAAACATAATTAAAGAGAAGGTTGCTGCCAGTGTCTATGAGCTGTCCACCTCATCCTATAGATCCAAGTGGTTTTGCATTGTCAAGGAAGATGGAAAATCCCTTTGTCTTGTTCATGATTTACAGCCACTGAATGCTGTCTCTATCCAGGATTCAGCAGTCCCCCCTTTCATTGACTTGATCACAGAAGCCTTCACCTGCCATTTGGTGTATGGTATCCTTGACTTAATGGTAGGGTATGACCATAGAACCATTCACAACAATTACTGTGACCTTACCACCTTCCAAATGCCAATTGGTACCCTTTGACTGACAAAACTTCCTATGGGATACACAAATGCTGTCCAAATCTTCCATGGAGACATCTGTTGGATTTTGAAAGACAAGATCCCAGAAGTTACCATTCCCTTTATCAACAACTGCCCTATCAAGGGTCTAAAATCTTGCTACCAAAATGCTGACAGAACCTACAAGACAATACCTGAGAATTCTGGGATTCACTGCTTCATCTGGGAGCACCTTCAGAACACCAACCAAGTCCTTCATTGCCTTTGTCATGCAGGAGCCACAGTCTCCACCAAGAAATGTGTAATTGCCACTCCATCTATTGTAGTTGTTGGGCATAAGGTATCATATGAGGGGAGGATTCCAGAAGAAGCAAAAATCCAAAAGATTAAAGATTGGCCTTATTGCACTAATGTCACTGAAGTCAGAGGTTTCTTAGGTCTCTGCTTGTACTGCCACATCTTCATCAAAGACTTTGCCAGACATGCTCATCCCCTCATCAAACTGACCAAGAAAGATGTCCCCTTTGATTTCAGAGATGAACACCACAAAGCTATGGACTATCTTCATGCTGCCATCATTTCCTCCCCTGTGCTCAGATCTATTGACTATAACTCTGCCTTACCAGTTATCCTTGCAGTCAACACCTCTAACATTGCCATCAGATATATCCTCATGCAGGAAGGCAAAGATGGCAAAAGATACCCTGCTTGTTTCAGTTCAATCACCCTCAACAATCATGAGTGGCACTATAGTCAGGCAAAACTCAAACTCTTCAGTCTTTTTTGAGCCCTGCATGATGTGTGGCTTTATATATTTGGCATGCAGCACTTGGTCATGGAGGTGGAATGAGGTATATCAAGGGTATGATTAATAACCCCAACCTACAGCCTAATGCAACCATCAACTGATGGATTGCTGGTATCCTACCCTTTGATTTCAAGCTCATGCACATACCTGCCACCAAACATGCTGCACCAGATGGGCTGTCTAGGAGGCCCAAAGCCAATGAAGACCCCAAAGTAGCTGAAGGAGAATATGAGGACTGGGTTGATGAATGTGGAGCCTTTGCAATGGAACTGGTAAATTGTCAAGAGCTGAAGACACTGCTGCTATGTCTTCCTGTTAAATCACTGCCATCCATCTACTGCTTATCCAATCCCCCACCCCAGGACATCAGCATCTTTGCCACTGTCAGATCACTGCCAGATAATGCAGAAACAGAAATTCCACAAACTGAGAAAGCAAGGCAGCAAGATGAGAGGTTGGAGGTTGTGAAGGAGTTTTTGGGGATGAAGAAACCACCCAATGGATTAGGAGAGAAAGAGCTAGAAAGCCTTGTGCAATTAGCAATGAGGTACTTCATCAGAGGTGGAGAATTGTGGAGGAAAGAGCCACAAGGTCATCACCAACTTGTAGTCTGCCCTCATAAACATCTCAGCCTTATTCATCAAGCCCATGATGAGCTGGGCCACAAGGGTATTTTCTCCACCCACATCCAGTTACTAATACATTTTTGGTGGCCCATGCTAGAGCAGGATGTTCACTGGTACATCAGAATGTGTCATGAATGCCAGATTCACCACCTTGATCACATCCACATTCCCCCTGTCATTGCTGTCCCTGAGCCTCTATTCTACAAAGCTTATGTCAATACCTTCATAATGCTGAAGTCAAATGGCTATCACTATGTCACTCAAGCCTGCTGCTCACTCACTAGCTACCCAGAATGGGCAATGTTATGATCAGAGACTGGAAAGTCCATTGGGAAGTTCCTCTTTGAGCAGATCTTATGTTGTTGGGGAGCCATCAGGGAAATTGTCACTGACAATGGGGGCCCATATGTTTTAGCTCTCAACTGGCTCTCAAAGACTTATGGCATTTGACATATTGCTATATCACCTTATAACTTGCAAGCAAATGGAGTGGTAGAGCAGCAGCATTTTGATGTTAGAGAGGTGATGGTTAAAAGTTGTGAGGGTGAAGCATTGAGATGGTCAGAGGTTGCCCCATCAGTGTTCTGGGCAGAACAAGTCACTGTCCACAAAGCTATGGGATTCTCTCCATATTATATTGCTCACAGTGTCCATCCCAGGCTACCCTTTGACTTCACTAAAGCGATGTTCCTTTCCCCTTTCAAGGCAGACTTTTACTTGATCACCAACCTCATTGCTAATCATGCCTGTCAACTTCAGAAGCATCCAGAAGACCTGGCACTCAATCACAAATGAGTCCTGTGTCAAGACCGGTTCTCTAAGTCCGGAGGTTGTATACAAGGTCCGGATAGAAATCCGGAGTTGGAGTTGCTCGGAGGTCAAGGGTAGGTATACCACTTGGTACACCAGTGCTTGCTCGAGTCCCGAGGTCAGAGAACAGAGTGGGGCTTAGAGTATCTGATTCGATATTCAAACTGAGGTCCTACAACATATGTACAGAGGCTTATATACTACAGAGAATGTTCTGAGGCAATGTCTGGGTAATGAAACTCCGGAGGGCAGTATGGAACATTGACAACGTTCCTACTGGCTGTACTGGAACATCGGACAATCTGAAAGTCCAAAGGTTAGGCTGAAAGTACCTAAACAGTTAGACACATAGTGGTGGCAAGAGACTATCCTAAATACAGAATGGAACGGAGTGAACAGATCAAAACTGAAATAGAAACGGAACAGAGTTCCACAGTGGAGTTCTGTGAGACTAGAACAAAGTTATAAACATCCGGACTATGGTCCAGAGTTTGTATGCATGTCATGGATATGACAGTATCCCCCTCTTAGGGCCGAGCCCTCGAGGCATTGGAGTGTTTTACATGTGCATGTTTGGTTTTCAAAGTCCGCATTGTCGGAGTCTGAAAAATTTTCATAGAGGCAAAGTCTCAATGGAGTTTTTACAAGTCTCAACTTCCGTTACCCAATCATCATGTCTTTGTCATCGACAACCGTCCCTACTGCCAAACCAGCCATCATGGACTGGTCTATCCTGACCATGGAGGAGTTAGAGGATAAGCCCAGGGACAGCGCTGCCACCAAGATGGCAAAGTTCAATGAACGTCAGCGTCGACAACATGCCAAGTTGCAGAAGGCGATAGAGGCTGAGGAAGAAGATCATTGGGCAAAGGCTGCGGAGGCTGAGAGGATCCGGAAGCAAAGGGAGGCTGCAGAGAAGAAGGCGGCTGAGAAGAAGAAAATCCGAGAGTTGGAGGCCAAGCGCGAGAGGCTCAAAAAAGAGACACGAAAGACGCAGGGGGAAGGGTTGTCGGTGAGTGGTGATACCATCACTAACAGTTCTGTACTAACAAGTCCAGGACAACCTACAGCAGGTTGCAGCTGGGAGTAGCATGGTGGGAGTCAGGTCCAAAGCATGCTCAGCATGCATTAAGGCTGATGAGGAGTGCATTCCAGGCACGGGACATAGCAAGTCGTGTCTCTGGTGCCAGAAAAGCAAGGCGAAATGTGACCTGACTGTCCGAGCACCAGAGTCTGAGAAGCGTACAGCGGTGACCACGTCCCCTCGAGGTGGAGAAAGGAGGAAACATCAGAAGAGGGTGGCACAATCTGGAGATGCTGGGGATGGTGACGACGAGGACATGGACGAGATGCCAGACATGGAGATTGTCCCAAAGCCATGGACCCTATGCCTGGTGCCCCCCCAACAAGACTCCATAGCAGAGGTGTTGGACAGGCATCTTGGGGAGATTGTACAGGCGATCGACAAAAACACAGCAGCTGTCAAGGCGTCCACCAAGGATGTTAAGGATCTAACCGGAGTCCTAGAGGAGTCATTCAAGGTGCTGAAAGCCGCCACCACCACTCTGATCAACCGTGCCGTGAATGAGGACGACATCTAACGCCATGCCTTCTCCTCTTTTTCTTTTTTGGTTTTCCATAGGACTTTCATATATCATGTTCACATTGTGATTACCTCCCCCTCCCCCCCCCCCGTCCGAATATAAATTTTCTTTTCTTCAAAGTTCTGAGTGATGAAGTCCGTGCTCAGAGGGTTTTGAAAACTCATAGGTGACATATGATGGAGTTTAACAGACTGGGTTTGTCCAGATATGCTTGGTGAAAGTCCGAGACTAGGTCAGGGGCATTTCCTAGTTCGGTAGCTATAAGCCAGGATGTTTCCTCGTCTGTACCTTCATAGCTGGCCCACTTGACCAAGTACTGCAATGGACATCGTCTCCAGCGATCCAGTTTAGAGTCCAAGATTCTTTCTATCTCAAACTCTGGTTCCCTGTTGACTTCAATGGGTGGCGGTGGAGGTTGGACATGGTTAGGGATGACATTCAGAGTTGCAGGTTCTAACTGAGAGACGTGGAACACGGGGTGTACGGACTTCATAGAGTCAGGTAGTTGGATAGTGAAGGACAGTGATCCAACACGGGCAATGATAGGGTATGGACCGAGATTCTTTTCTGTGAGTTTCTTCGAAGGCCTGGTTGACCTGAAATACTTGGCTTTGACATACACTAAATCTCCGATCTGAAAGTCCAGAGGTGGGGCTTGTTTGGCATCAGCTGGACCTTGGTACCTTTTCTGGGCTTCTGCCATTTCTTCTCGGAGATACACATGCAGAGACTCTAGGTCCACTGCATAGTCTCTTGCCCGAGAAGACGTCAAATCTCTTTCCAGATGAACAGTGACATTTGGGTGATAACCCTTATTGGCGAAGAACAGCGACACTCCAGTAGTGGCACTTGGAGCATTGTTGTATGCAAACTCCACGAGTGGCAGCAACTCGGACCAGTTGTCCTGTTGGTAGTTGCAGTAGACTCGGAGGTACTGCTCCAATGTCTGGTTCGTGCGTTCGGTTTGGCCGTCACCTTCAGGGTGGTATCCGGAAGTGAAATGGAGTTTCATGTCGAGAGCCTTGCCCAGTGATCGGAAGAAGTGGGACACAAACTCCATACCTTGGTCGGAGGTTACGTGGGAAGGGACTCCGTGTTTGGAGAACACATGGAGTAGGAAGAGTTGGGCGAGTTGTGGAGAGGTGATGGTGTCATTTGTAGGGATGAATACTGCTTGTTTCGAGAGGCGATCTACAACAACCAATATGGTGGTGTGAGACCCAGAGTTTGGGAGCTGTTCGATAAAGTCCATGGAGATGGAGTTCCAGGGTCTCTCTGGAATCGGTAATTGCTTCAACATGCCATACAGTTTGTGTCTCGGGGTTTTGGCACGCGCACAGGTGGTGCAAGATTTGACGTAGTCTTTGATGAAGGTTCGGACGCTTGGCCATGTATATTCACGACGGACAAGCTCGAGTGTATGATTTTGTCCAAAGTGGCCTGAAAGGGGATGATTGTGCTTGTAATGGAGTACGCAGAGGTGAAGGTCATCAACCTCTGGTACATAGATATGACCATCTAGACGTAGTAGTCCAGTACCGTCTAGTTTCCAACGAGGGTTTGATAAGTCGGAGAGATGAACTTGGCTGAGGGGGTCCAATGGTAAGGCAGACTTTATATCAGCATGGAGTTGGTCAACATCCATAATCATACTAGCACAGAGGACCGGGGTTTCCAAGTAGGTGGCCCGTAGGGAGTTTGACAGTTGTTCGTTGGTGAAAACGGGACAGAGATTCTGCGGGTTAGTTCAAGCGTAGTCCTTATCCCCCTCTTTGGGGTAGACATCCCATCATCTAGTCAAGGCATCAGGCTTTGCTCCGAGCTTACCCAGGTGGAAGCGGATAATCATATTGAACTGTGAAAGGTACTCGGACCAGTGCACTTGATGCCTGGTGAGAACCTTAGAAGTCAAGAAATACTTGAGATTTTTGTGGTTGGTAATGACATCTATAGGGTTTGCTGGGCCTTCGAGGTAATGGCACCAAGTCCAGAAAGCTTCGAATATTGCTAGTAGCTCCTTGTTGTGTGTATCGTAATTCAACTCCGGAGTGGTTAAGGTCTGCGAATAAAAGGCCACTGGACGTATTTCACTGTCCAGGCATGTAATGGACAAAATATCTGCGATGGCATAGTCCGAGGCATCGGTCTCGACTGTGATTGGAAGTCTGGGTTGGAAATGGGTTAAGATAGGAGCAGATGAAAAGGCTGCCTTGAGGAGGTTAAAGGACCGGCGACACTCCTCAGAGAAACTCCAGAGGGTGTTCTTTCTGGTAAGACACATCAAGGGCACCACAATATCGGAGTAGTTATAGATGAATCGACAGTAGAAATTGGCAAAGCCAAGGAAGGACTGGATATCTTTCACCTTTCGGGGTTCGGGCCAGTCATGGATGGCTTTAACCTTGTCCTCGGACATTGTCAACCTGTCAGGAGATAGGAAGAATCTGAGATATTCCACAGACTCTGAGTGAAACTTGCATTTCTCTGGTTTGGCATACAGGCTGTGTTGCCAGAGTCTGTGAAGTACCTCGTGAACATGTTTCTTGTGATTTTCGATACTATTGGAGTAAATTAGAATGTCATCTAGGTAGATGATGACGCAAACATCCAAGAGGTCTGCAAAGATGGAGTTGATGAAGCGTTGAAATGCTGCAGGGGCATTGGTAAGTCCAAATGGCATCATGAGCCATTCATAAGATCCATAGCGAGTCCGGAAGGCCGTTTTCCACTCATCTCCATCGGCGATGCATACCAGATGATAGGCATGTCGGAGATCTATCTTAGTGTAGACTTTGGCTCGACTAGGCAAATCGAGTAAGTCTGAGATGAGAGGGAGAGGGTAGCGATCCTTTTTCGTGATCTTGTTGAGGCCCCTGAAGTCAACACACAGGCGAAGAGAGCCATCCTTCTTTTTGATGAAAAGGACAGGGGTGGCATATGGAGAAGATGTCGGACGAATAAAGCCAGTTGTAAGGTTTTCATTGATGAAAGTCCAGAGAGCGGCAAGCTCAACCAGGGAGAGGGAGTAGAGGGTTCCCAGCGGTGGAGTAGTTCCTTCCTCCAACTCGATCTTGAGATCGAACTCCCAGTGAGGCGCAAGGGTTGAAGCCTTGGCCTTACTAAACACATCTGTGAAGTTGTGATAGTCTGGGGGTACTGATGATAAGTCCAGTGTATCCTGCACAGTGGCAGCCCAGAGTTTGGGATTGTCCTGAGGTCGGACTTGGAGGGAGAACTGAAGTGAGCCATCTAACTTACAAGCATGGATGTAAGCCGCTGCATTGATAAGAGAGATGTTGGGTGCTTGGAAGCCGGGTGGATTGGAGGTGTCAACCGATGTGGGGAGAGTGGTGTTTGGAGAACCTTGCGAGGTGTCTCTGGAGTCCCTCAGAGATAGCTCTGAGTCGGGGGGTGATGTCGGCACTGGCATTCGAAATGTAAGGTTCTGGAATTTAATACTGCCCAATACCCAATCAATTGACAGATTGTAGCAGGTGAGCCAGTTATGTCCAAGAACAATCTTACACTCTGAATCCAATGGAGTTACATAGAAGGTCATATAGGTGACATCTCTGGAAGGGAAACAGACAGAAAGGTTTGTGGCTTTATTGATGGATGTTGTTGTCACACCATCGAACAAACGGAGGACAAGAGGTGGGATGGAGTATGTGGAAAGGTGATGAGCATTGGCAAAAATGGAGTCTACAAAACAGTGGGTTGAACCCGAGTCTATTAAGGCTGAAATTTCTGGAGTATCATCAGAGTCAAGAGTCACAGATGGTTTCAAGGAAATTGGATTCGAAAGAGTGGACATGTTGAGGTGTGCCTCCACAGGTGCACAGTCAGTATCAACGCAACTCCCAGGCTGTGCAGAGTTTTGAGAGCTGCTCTCTATTTTTTTGCCTCAGCAGAGGCAGTCGGTTTGGGTTCTGACTCGGTTACCATGGCTGCACGGCCCTTTGCTGCACGTGAGGTGGATCTAGGGCACTCCTTGGCCTTGTGTCTGGCATTTCTGCAGAACATACAGAGGTTCTGCTCGAAACGTCTCTTCTGTTCTGCTGGGGTCAACTTCCCATCTTTTCCGAGCTTGTTAGTGAGGGTGGAGGTTTGTCCGGAGTTCGACTGATTTGGTGGCTTGGGGGTAGATCGAGATGGAGCGGGGTTATTGGCACTGGCTGGGGCGTTCCCAGTACTGGACCTCTGTTTATTGCCTTTGCCATTGGAGTTAGACTTAATACCAGTGTTAGCACCGGAGTTCCCATTCGAGGATTTGGTCTGTCTCACAACCTCACCCTTGCATTCCCAATAGCAGGCATCGATTTCCTGAGATAGGGCATGTAACCCATTTAGGGTGTTTGGTTTCCTGACCCTACTAATCTCGTCTTTGATACGGTCCAGAAGTCCAGAGTAGAACAGATGATGCAGGGCGCCATCTCCGTAGCCTCGGACTTGAGAGGCTAAACGGTTGAAGTCAACCACATACTGGTTGACCCAATGGTTCTCTTTCATATGAAGGTGGTCGAGTTGATGTTCGGCGTCGGCGATGGGGTCATGGGGTCCGAAGGTGGTCTGGAGCTCTGCAACGAAGTCCAGCCAACTTTCCATCCAAAGCGGATGGTCGGCCAGATCTCCGGTGTGAAGGAGGTCTGGTTCAAACCATTCAAGGGCCATGCCCTTCAGGTATGACTGAGCGAACCTAACCTTGTTTCTATCTTGACGGAATGCCTTTGGACGATCCTGGAAACATAACTCGCACTGGACCAAGAAGGTCCGGAGTTTCTGGGGATCTGTTCCATCAAACATGTCCAGTTCTCGGACCTTAGCTCTAGAAGAAGAGGTTTCTCCTGAGCTGTGGGCGGAGCACGAGAGACGATCAACTGCAATGGCTAGATTGTGCAAAACCACCAGTTGGGGCTCCAGTTCATCTGGAGCGTCTACAAATGGATTATCATCTTCATCGTCGGCATCATCATCTGGATTATCATCTCTGGGATCGTCTCCTCCTGGACCATCGCCACCAGGTCTGTATCCTCCAGGAAAGTCCGGAGTATGATGGGAACCTGATGCAGACCATCTGCCAGATGACCCAACTCTTTGGGTAGGTGTGGGGGTTGGCTCCCCTCTAGCAGAGAAGCTATGGAACTGGCTGACAGACAGCGGCAGACATCTATTGCTGGCTAATGCAATCCGAGCATTTGATCAATGAAGGTCACTGACTGCAGCCTGCTCCGAGGCTTCTGCTGCCAGTGAACAAGTGCGAAGTCGAGTTGTCATAGTCATTGGAATATGGGTGGGTGACCTCATGCAAGTTAGAGTTCAAATATACTGTCAAGACCGGTTCTCTAAGTCCAGAGGTCGTATACAAGGTCCGGATAGAAATCTGGAGTCGGAGTTGCTCGGAGGTCAAGGGTAGGTATACCACTTGGTACACCAGTGCTTGCTCGAGTCCCGAGGTCAGAGAACAGAGTGGGGCTTAGAGTATCTGATTCGATATTCAAACTGAGGTCCTACAACGTATGTACAGAGGCTTATATACTACAGAGAACGTTCCGAGGCAATGTCCAGGTAACGAAACTCTGGAGGGCAGTACGGAACATTGACAACATTCCTACTGGCTGTACCAGAACATCAGACAATCTGAAAGTCCAAAGGTTAGGCTGAAAGTACCTAAACAGTTAGACACATAGTGGCAGCAAGAGACTATCCTAAATACAGAACAGAATGGAGTGAACAGATCAAAACTGAAATAGAAACGGAACAGAGTTCCACAGTGGAGTTCCATGAGACTAGAACAAAGTTATAAACATCTGGACTACGGTCCGGAGTTTGTATGCGTGTCATGGATATGACATCCTGAAAGCCTGCTTTGCCTCTGCCAAAGACTTCATATCCCATTTCAAGTGTACAATACATGACTTCAACTTCAAACCTGGCTCCCTCATCCTTGTCAGAAACTCTCATATTGAAAAGGAGCTAGATCAAAAGACAAAACCTTGCTACCTAGGTCCCATGGTAGTGGTGTGTCATACTAAAGGTGGATCTTACCTCCTTGCAGAGCTCAATGGAGCCATCTCAAAATTCTGCTATGCCACCTTCTGTCTGTTCCCCTACTATCCTCACAATAAATTTCATATAGAGGTCACCCACCTGGTGGGCCTCAAAAGCTCTGCCATAGAACAACTCAAAGATGACTCCCTTCCTGACCCAGAGCTCACTGGTGTCCTTAGGGACAAGTCAGATGAGTAACTTATACCCTACAGCTTGTGTTTCTTTTCTTCTCTTTTCTTTCTTTCTTTTGTTTCTTTTGTTAACTTGACAGACAATCTACTTATACATGACCTTTGAAACAAAAAAGACTGCCATCAAAAACAGAAATAAATATACCATTGAGATCAATCTTTTCATTTTTTTTCAACCTGTTTTGTAGACTTACTCACTGCCTCTCTTTAAAGAATACCACCAAGAATATGTTACAAAGAAAGACAATAGAAATGCCATTCCTTCAGATACCACTCATTACTTCCTCTTTCTTCTTCTTGTTTACAGATGTTTTACTTATTGTTGGATGTTCTGACTTCCTACAGACACTTTTCTCCCTACTATACCCACATGTGCAGTGTTGTTTTTGTTTCAGATTGGATTTCATACTCTTGACCAGAAAAACTGCTTATGAGTCAGACACACACTGCTATTTCTCTATGCTATGGCCAGACAACAACACCATCCTATGGACCCTCTATGTTGTACCTTTCCCACCACTCCTTCAGAGAATGTAGCTGTCACTTGTTACTGTGGATCACCACAGCCATAGTCCCTGCCTCATTAGTGACCTGCAATATCTGTGAGTATAGGTGGCTCAGCAACTCCTCACTCCATGTGATTGAGTCCCTGAGAGCAGTGATCATTACATCCAATTCTTCAATTGCTCTTTGACCTCTCCTCTGCATTTGTCATCCACTCCTCAATGGCTGTGGGGAACCCTCTACCTCTTCCTCAGGTGGTGGCAACATGTGTGGGGATCCTTGAGGAGTAGTCAAGTTGATGTTGACCTCTTGCATCTTGACATCCACTGTCTCTGCCTCTTGTTCATCCAAAAGGCTGCTGGGATTAGTGAAAAATGTTGCCACATCTTCAATCAGGTCTTCTGTAGTTCTGGGAGGTACTGGCATGGGAGCAGGCATGGGAGGGGCACTGGAAGTGAGAAACAATGGAATGGGAGGAGCAGGAGAGGGTGGAGGCAGTCCTGGGACAGTCACTGGTGCAGAAGCTTCTTTGTCTGGATTGACAAGAAGTCAGACTCAATGGAGAGCCTTGCATGTTGATGACAATGCTGAGGCTCCAGTGGGAATCAGAGGGGGAGCAGACACAGTCTTTGGTCTTTTGCTTGCTGATGCAGCCAATGCTGGTGGACCTTCCTGGTTTTTCCACTACATGTACTTTTGAATTTGTGGTCACTGTGCAAGAAGCTTGTCACTCACCTTCTGACCTGTCTTATAGGCTTTATTGCACTTCTTTTTCCCCTGGTGACACTGCTTGCAGGCTTGCCCTTCCTCATGCATGCACATGATTCCTAGTCTCATGCAGAGTCTGCATGGCTCTTGGTTGCCACCAGTATCTTCAACAGCCATTTCAACATCACCATGCATCCCCTCAACAGGTGTCAATTCACTCCTGATGGGAGCAGTCAGCTCCTTCCCAGCTGCAGTGTCAGTTGACACTGACTGAGAATGACAAAAGTGTTGGAGAGGCAGAAAAGGACTAGGATGTGTGCACACCCTTGCTTTGACTTTCTCCCTTCCAGCAGCCTTTTCAACTTGCCTCTGCAAATGCCACATGCCTTCCCCACCTACTTGAGCCATGCTTGAAGAAGGCATGTCCTTGCCCTTCCCCTTTCCTTTGGAAGCCTGCTGTGGGAAGTGAGCTTGGATGGCCATTAGTCATTCAAAGGCTGCCCTGATGGCGTCCTGGGTGTTGTCATCATAGTCTGGGATGCTGGTGCTGATGTCTGTGGCAAACTTGCATAACTTCTCAATATGCTCCTGTCATCTCTTGTTACCTATGAGCCATTCTCAAGATCACAATGCTAACTCACTGACATGTCATAGAAGCAACCCAGCCACTTGCACTCTGCATCTTCTCCAGCCACCTCATTGGGAATCTCTTTCATCATGGTCTCCAGCTTTTTCATGTCAGCCACCCACAGTTTGGGTACAAGTTCCCATGCAGCATTCAGGGGAAGAAAACAAGGAGCAGCCATGGACATGTTCTGGGAGGGGGACATGGCATTGGCTAGAAGTGATCAAGTGATGATGAAGGCAGTAGTGGTGAATGGGACTTAGAGAAAGAGAGAAGTGGCATTTTGTTTGGTATGTTCTGGCAGCCTTGTTGACACAGAAGTATTTTGCCACAGCACATGACCAAGAACCCTGTGCCCCCTCCATTGATCTGTGCACAGCCACACCACATGTATGATGTCATCCCATTTCTGTCCTGATTGCCATGTACCCCTGACTGAGGATGGTCAGCATTTGAAGACCCTGGGAGGTGTAGGGAGTCCATACTCCCTAAGGCTGCAGACCACCCCTAGCAGCCTTCCTCACTCTCAGTAGTCACCTGTCCACATGTTATGGCACTCCCTTGGTTAACAACATCACCACATATGCTAACATCACACCTTTCATCATGTCATGAGCCACCATTGGGCTGCAGACCACCCCTAGCAGCCTTCCTCACTCTCAGTAGTCACCCATCCACATGTTATGGCACTCCCTTGGTTAACAACATTGCCACATATGCTAATGTCACACCTTTCATCACATCATGAGCCCCCATTGCCACCAGCAAAATTGCTGCTGACTCACCAGCTGTCATATTAAGCCCACCCCCTATTGTCAGGCAGTCCCTTCTCAACACATCACTAGAACACTGCCCATCAGCAATCCCTACCAACCTGTCACATGTCACCCAATCTCCTCAGTGCCTATGTCCACACAACAAGTACTGAAACTGTCATGTGCTTAGTAATGCTGCCCACTGTGTCCCTCTTTGGTTAATGAAATCACTGCCAGCCCCACTCTGCTTCCTTTCAACACAAGTTTGTAGTTATACCTTTTCTGCTTTACTTACCATCATTTTTCTGGACCTTGGCTGTTTTATCTTCATCTACATCGCTGCACATGTGTGGTTGTCCATATGTTGGCCTTTGTATTTTCTTTTATTACTTTTTGACATATGACAGATCCAAGGTATTCCAATTTTTACCATAGATACCTCTGTCTTTACACTACAAAAGTCCACCATACCTAGAAAAATAAATCACCCATCTTTTGGAGTCACTATCTGCATGTCTAAGAGTCTTCCTGAGTCCCCAGAGTCATTTTCAGAGTATTTTCAAGTCTCCAGAGTGTCCTCAGAGCCCCCCAGAGTCTTTCATATCATCTATTTGCAGTCTTCAAGTCTTTCTCTGCCTGTAAATCACCACTGCTTCATTAAACCAGTCCCTTACTTCTACAAGAGTTTTCCGATTGTCTACAATAGTCTACTATCACTGCCCTTTGAGTCCCAGGTCCATACAAGCATCTTCCCACCCAGAAAAATCCCTGCTGCCTGTCTAGGGTGGACTTTTGAGTTCTTCATTGCCAACACTCCCCAGTCACCAAGAAAAGTCCTCCTTCACCCTTCAGGCCTCCCTATCTGTCTCCTTCTGACTCAGCACCCCTTGGGATGAGCCTAGGTCTAACCTACAGCTTTCCCCTTTTTCCCCCTTGCACTCTCACAAGAAGAGTTGCCCACAATGAGTTCACCAATCCACTTCCCCATGACCATGACAACTCAACTTCATGCTTGCTTGATGGCAGCAAAAGCCATGGAGCAAGCAGCTATTGCTGATATCCACCAGTCAAATGCTCAGATTGCATTGGCTAGTAAAAGGCATGCTCCACCATCCATCAGCCAGTTTCATAGTTTCTCTGCTAGAGGGGAGCCAACCCCTACACCACCCCAAAGAGCTGGTCCATCTGACAGATGATCTGCATCAGTACCTCATCATACTCCAGACTTCCCCAGTGGATATGGACCTGGTGGTGATGGCCCAGGAGGCAATGATCCTGGAGATGACAATCTGGATGATGATGAAGGCAATGAAGACAAAGATGACAACCTGTTTGTAGATGCTCCAGATGAACTGGAGCCACAACTGGCAGTTTTACACAATTTAGCTGCTGCAGTCAACCATCTTTTGCACTCCACCCATAGCTCAGGAGAACCTTCTTCCTCCAGGGCTAAAGTCCATGAACCAGATACCTTTGATGGGACTGATCCCTGGAAACTCTGGACCTTCTTGGTCCAGTGTGAGTTATGTTTCCAGGATTGCCCCAAGGCATTTTGCCAAGATAGGAATAAGGTCATGTTTTCCCAATCCTACCTTAAGGGCATGGCCCTTGAGTGGTTTGAACCAGATCTGCTTAACACCAGAGATCCAGCAGACCATCCTTTGTGGATGGACAGCTGGCTGGATTTCATAGCAGAACTCCAAACCACCTTCAGACCACATGACCCCATTGCTGATGCTGAACACCAACTGGATCACCTTTGTATGAAGGAGAACCATCACATCAATTGCTATGTGGTTGACTTCAACTGTTTGGCCTCTTAAGTCCAAGGCTACAGAGATGGCACTCTCCATCACCTGTTCTACTCCAGACTTCTGGACCATATCAAAGACGAGGTTAGTAGAGTCAGAAAACCAAACACCCCAAACAGCTTGCATGCATTGTTGCAGGAAATCAATGCACACTACTGGGAACACAAGGATGAGGTCACATGTCAGACCAAGTCCTCTGGAGGAAATTCTGGAACTAATACCAATAATAAGTCTAACCCTGGTAACAAAGGGGATAAGCAGAAATCCAGTAATGGAACCCAGTCCACCACAACCAGTACCCCAGCAATGTCAAGCTCCACTCCAAAACCTTCTAACAATCAGTTGAACTCTGGACAAACCTCTGCTCTTGCAAACAAGCTCAGGAAAGATGGAAAGCTGACTCCAGCTGAATGAAAGAGACATTTCAAACAGAACCTGTGTATGTTCTGCAGAAATGCTGGACATAAGGCCAAGGAGTGCCCCAGATCCACCTCCCACACAGCCAAAGCCCATGCAGCCATGGCAACTGAGTCAGAACTCAAACTGACTGCCTCTGCTGAGGCAAAAAAATAGAGAGCAGCTCTCAGAACTCTGCACAGCCTGGGAGTTGCATTGATACCAACTGTGCACCTGTGGAGGCACACCTCAACATGTCTGCTCTTTTGAATCCAATTTCTTTGAAGCCTGCTGTGACTCTTGACTCCTATGATACTCCAGAAATTTCAGCTTTAATAGACTTGGGTTCAACCCATTGTTTTGTAGATTCTATCTTTGCCAATGTTCATCGTCTTTCCACATACTCTGTCTGGCCTCTTGTCCTCCATTTGTTCAGCAGTGTGACAATGACCTCCATTGATAAAGCCACCAATCTTTCCATCCATTTCCCTTCCAGAGATGTCACCAATATGACCTTCTATGTAACTCTGTTGGATTCTGAGTGTAAGATTGTTCTTGGACATAACTGGCTCACCTGCTACAATCCATTGATTGATTGGGTACTGGGTACTGGGCAGTATTAAATTCCAGAACCTTACATCTCATTTGCCAGCACTGATGTCACCCTCTGCCTCAGAGCTACCTCTAAGAGACTCTGGAGATACCCTCCACAGATCTCCAAACTCCACTTTGCCCTCCACAGTTGACATCTCTTCTCCACCCAGCCTTCAAGCACCTAACATCTCTCTGATCAACACAGCAGCTTTTCTGCATGCTTGTAGGTTAGATGGCTCACTCCAGTTCTCCCTCCAGGTTTGACCCCAAGATAATGCCAAACTCTGGGCTGCCATCATGCAGGATACACCAGACTTATCATCAGTACCCTTGGACTATCATGACTTTGCTGATGTGTTTAGTAAAGCAAAAGCTTCCATGCTTGCACCCCACCAAGAGTTTGACCTCAAAATCAAATTAGAGGAAGGAACTACTCCACTGCTGGGAACTCTCTATTCCCTCTCTCTGGTCAAGCTTACAGCTCTCCAGACTTTTATCAATGAAAACCTCACTACTGGCTTTATCTGCCTGACATCCTCTCTATATGCTGCCCCTGTCCTTTTTGCCAAAAAGCAGGATGGGTCCCTTCACCTGTGTGTTGACTTCAGGGGTCTCAACAAGATCACAAAGAAGGATTGCTACCTGCTTCCTCTCATCTTGGACTTACTTGATTCACCTAGTCAAGCTAAGGTCTACACTAAGATTGATCTCCAACATGCCTATCACCTCATGTGCATTGCCAACAGAGATGAGTGGAAAACAGCCTTCTGGACTCATTACAGATCTTATGAATGGCTTGTGATGCCATTTGGACTTACCAATGCCCCAGAAGCATTTCAATGCTTCATCAACTCTGTCTTTGCAGACCTTCTGGATGTTTGCATCATTGTCTACCTAGATGACATCCTAATTTACTCCAATAGTATTGAAAATCACAAGAAACATGTTCATGAGGTACTTTGCAGACTCCAGCAACACAACTTGTATGCCAAACTGGAGAAATGCAAGTTCCACTCCAAGTCTGTAGAATATCTCAGATTTTTCCTATCTCCTGATGGATTAACAATGTCTGAGGATAAGGTCAAGGCCATCCATGACTGGCCTGAGCCATGTAAGGTTAAAGATATCCAATCCTTCCTTGGCTTTGCCAACTTCTACCATCAATTCATATACAATTACTCCAATATTGTGGCACCTTTGACATGTCTTACCAGAAAGAACACACCCTGGAGTTTCTCCAAGGACTGTTGCTGATCCTTTAACCAACTCAAGGAAGCCTTCTCATCTGCTCCAATTCTCACCCACTTTCAACCCAGACTTCCAATAATGGTTGAGACTGATGCCTCAGACTATGCCGTCACAGGTATCCTGTCCATCACACACCCAGACAATGAAATATGTCCTGTGGCTTTTTATTCTTGGACTTTGACTGCTCCAGAGTTGAACTATGATACACATGATAAGGAGCTGCTGGCAATATATGAAGCCTTCTGGACTTGGCATCATTACCTTGAGGGCCCAGCACAGCCTATAGATGTCATTACTGACCACAAGAATCTCAAATATTTCTCAACTTCTAAAGTTCTCACCAGGCATCAAGCATGCAGTCTGAGTACCTTTCACAATTCAATATGATCATCTGCTTCTGCCCCAGTAAGCTCAGAGCAAAGCCCAATGCCCTGACTAGATGTTGGGATGTCTACCCCAAGGAGGGGGATAGGGACTATGCTCAAGCTAACCCTCAGAATCTCTGTCCCATTTTGACTAATGAACAGCTATTGAATTCCCTATGGGCTACTTACTTGGAAACCCCAGTACTCTGTGCTAGCATGATCATGGATGTTGAACAACTCCATGCCAACATAAAGTCCACCTTACTGTTGGACACCCTCAGCCAAATCCACCTCTTTGGTTCATCAAACCCCCATTGGAAACTAGACAATACCAGACTACTATGCCTAGATGGTCATATCTATGTACCAGATGTTGACGACCTTCACCTCCACATACTCTGTTATAAACATGATCATCCCCTTGCAGGCCACTTTGGACAAAATCATACACTCAAGCTTGTCCATCATGAATATACATGGCCAAGTGTCTGAACCTTTGTCAAAGACTACATCAAGTCCTGCACCACCTGTGCACATGCCAAAACTCTGAGACACAAACCATATGGCATGTTGAAGCAGTTACTGATCCTGGAGAGACCCTGGAACTCTATTTCCATGGACTTTATCGAGCAACTCCCAAACTCTGGGTCTCACACTGCCATATTGGTTGTCATAGACCATCTCTCAAAACAAGCAATCTTCATCCCCACCAATGACACCATCATGTCTCCACAACTCGCCCAACTTTTCCTACTCCATGTGTTTTCCAAACATGGAGTCCCATGTCATGTAACCTCCAACCAAGGTACAGAGTTTGTTTCCCATTTCTTCCAATCACTGGGCAAGGCTCTCATATGAAGCTCCACTTCACTTCTGGATACCACCCTGAAGGTGATGGCCAAACCAAATGGACTAACCAAACCCTGGAACAGTACCTACAGGTCTATTGTAACTATCAACAGGACAATTGGTCCAAGTTACTGCCACTCATGGAGTTTGCTTACAACAATGCTCTGAGTGCCACTACTGGAGTTTTGCCATTCTTTGCCAATAAGGGGTATCACCTGAATATCACTGTTCATCCAGAACAAGATCTGACATCTTCCCAGGCAAGAGATTATCCAGTGGACTTAGAGTCTCTGCACACATACCTCCAAGAAGAAATGGCAGAGGCCCAAAAGAGATATCAAGGTCTGGCTGATGCCAAATGAGCCCCAGCTCCAGACTTTCAGATTGGAGATTTAGTATATGTCAAAGCCAAGTATTTCAGGTCAACTGGACCTTCAAAGAAACTCTCAGAAAAGAACCTTGGTCTGTACCCTGTCATTGCCTGTGTTGGACCATTGTCCTTCACTATCCAACTACCTGACTCTATGAAGTCTGTACACCCTGTCTTCCATGTCTCCCAGTTAGAACCCACAACTCCAAACATTATCCCTAACTGCACTCAACCTCCACCTCCACCCATTGAAGTCAACAGAGAGCCAGAGTTTGAGATAGAAAGAATCTTGGACTCCAAACTGGATCACTGAAGATGATGTCCATTGCAGTACCTTGTCAAGTGGGCCAGCTATGAAGGTACAGACAAGGAAATGTCCTGGCTCATAGCTACCAAATTAGGGAATGCCCCTGACCTAGTCTCAGACTTCCACAAGGCCTACCCAGACAAAGCTGGTCCATTAAACTCCATCATATGTCACCTCTGAGTCTTCAGACTCCCCAAGTACAAACTCTGTCACTCAGAACTTAGGAGGGGAAAAGAAAATAAAATATGGATGGGGGGTGTACACAAGCTACAATGCAACTATGAAATGCAAAAATGAAGCAAAAAGAAAAAGAAAAGAAAGTCCACCAGTTCTAAGCATTGTCCTCATTCACAGCACAATTGATCAGCAAGGTGGTTGTGGTCCTCAGTACCTTGAAGGACTCTTCCAGGACTCCAGTTAAGTCCCATGTATCCTTAGTGGATGCCTTGGCAGCTGCCATGTTCCTGTCAATCACCTGAACAATCTCTCTGAGGTGCCTATCTAACACCTCAGACAGAGTCTTGACATGGAGGCAACATCCAAAGCATCCAAGGCTTCTGGATGATCTCTACATCCAGCATGTCATCCATGGCTTCATCATCACCATCCCCTGCATCTCTGGATTGCTCGACCCTCTTCTGACATTTCCTCCTTTCTCCACCTTGAGGGGATGTCACCACTACCATTTGTTTCTCAGAGTCTGTTGCTTGGATGGACAGGTCACATTTGGCCTTACTTTTCTGACACCAAAGGCATGACTTACTATGTCCCATGCTGGGCACACACTCCTCCCCAGCCTTAGCACATGCAGAGCATGCCTTGAACTTGACACTCACCATGCTACCCCAGCTGCTGGCTGCTGAAAGGGAGTTCTGGACTTGTTAGAACAGAACTGTAAGTGATGGTATCATCACTCACTGATGACCCTTCTCCCTGCACTTTCCACATCTCATTTTCAAGCCATTGTTTCTCAGCCTCTAACTCCTGGGCTTTCTTTGCCTTGGCCACCTTTGCCCCTGCAATTTCCCTTGCCTTCCAGGCCCACTCAGCTGTGGCTTCCTGAGCCTTCCACTCCTCTTCTTTGGCCTCTAATGCCTCCTGCAGCATGGCACACTTGCATCACTGATGCTCATCATATTTGGCCAGCCTGGTGGCCACACTGTCACCAGGCTTGTTGGCTAACTCCTCCATGGTCAGGCCAGACCAGTCCATGATGGCTGGCTTGGCAGTAGGGATGGCTGTTGATGATGAAGACATAACAAGTGGAGGATGGAAGTTGCAACTTGTAAGAACTCTGTTGAGTCTTAGCACTATGCAAATTTTTCAGACTCCAACAATGTGGACTTCAAAAACCAATACACATGCACTGATACTCCAATGCCTTGAGGGCTCAGCCCTAAGAGGGGGATACTGTCACATCCATGACATGTGTGCACTCCCCAGGCCTAAGTCCAAGTGCTTCTGGCTCAGTCCAGACTCTTGGGAGCCCATTGTGAAACTCCATTCCATTCTGAATTTAGGATAGTTCCTTTCCACCACAATGTGCCTAACTGTTCTGGTACTTGTAGTCTAACCTTCAGACTTTCAGATTGTCCAATACTCCAGTACAGCCTGTAGGAACATTGTCAATGTTCCACACTGCCCTCCAGAGTTTTGTTACCCAGACATTGCCTCAGAACATTCTCTGTAGTATAAAACCCCTTGTACATATGTCATAGCACCTCAGTTCAAATATCAAATCAGATACTCTAAGCCTCCCTCCATTCTCCAACCTCAGAACTCAAGCAAGCATTGGGTATACCAAGTGGTATACCTTCCCTTGACCTCCATTCCACTCCAACCCCTGGATTTCTATCTGGACCTTGTATATGACCTCTGGACTTAGAGAACTGGTCTTAACAACTGGAGACATTTGGGGTGACTTAGAGGGTCAGATGTACCTTTTATGGAGTTGGTCATCAAGGAAGTCTGAGACCTCCTTCTGTTCCTCAACTGACAGGGAGATGAGCCTTCCTTGTTTTGGTACAAAAGACTCCTTGAGGTTGATGGCATGATCCCAGGGTTTCTGGACCAGCATCTTTCTGACTCCTCCTTAGAGAACACCTTGAGGTACTGATGGTACTATCAGGAAAAACCAACAGTGTGCTATTTGTTATAGACTGAAATAGTGCATGAATATTGAATATATAGTGAACTATAGCACTATTATAACTATAGATCATGATGTCATAATGAAAGTTGTAGGCCTGGGTCACAGGATCATGGGAATATGCTTAGGTCATTGATATGCCCAAAAATGGATGAGAAAATTGCAAAATACCCAAAAAAAATTGATGTCTCAAAAATTAAATTTCAAAGATGTCATAATGAAAGTTGTAGTGCTTAACAAGAGGACCACAGAGGTGTACTTACCTCATCAATCCATGCAAAAATGGCTGAGCTACAGACAAAATAATATTAGTGCAGTGGAGTCTACATTTGTATTACCAACAGTGTGTAGTTGTGTGCTTTTTTGATTTGTTTGGTTGTGTTTGATTAGGAAAGTGTAGTGTTGTGTAGTGTGTGATTAGTAAAGTGATGTGTACACATTTGATTAATAAAAGTGTAGTAAACTTTGCATTTTTGACTACCCAATAAGTGTAGTGTTTATTAGGGTTGGATTAGTGACATGTTGTGTACACTCTTGATTACCAAAAGTATAGTATAGTTCACATTTTTGACTATTAACTAAGTGTAATGTTGATTAGTGTTGTAGTAAACTTTGCATTTCTGACTACCTAATGAGTGTAGTGTTTATTAGTGTTTGTTTAGTGAAGTGTTGTGTACACTTTTGATTACCAAGAGTGTAGTTTAGTTCGCATTTTTGACTATTAACTAAGTGTAGTGTTTATTAGTGTTTCATTAGTGTAGTGTTGTGTACACTTTTGATTACCAAAAGTGTAGTTTAGTTCACATTTTTGACACTCACCAAACAAAGGCCTTTTCCTATGAAGAGGGACCTTATGTCATTAGTTTGGCTTACTATGTAGGTTAGTTGATTACAGAAAAAGTGTAGTGCTAATGGTATTGGACATAAGCCTAGTTGCATTAGCAACAAAGTGTGGTAGTTGTGTTCCATAGTATTGGGGTGTAGTAATATCAGCTTAATGGTATTACAGTTGTTGGATAGTATGGAGTGGTAGTAGTATAGCACACAAGGGTAGTAGTAGTGTAGATTAGTGAAAGTGTAGTAGCATTAGGATTTGAATATATGAAATTGTCTAATCTCTTGCCTTTGGTGTGATGCTGAGTGTGTAATAAGTTGGCAACAGGGCACTTGGCTTATGGTAGTAATTAGTCAGTACTACTAACTAGAGAAAATCTTGTATGCAGGACTATTAGGGCACAATGAGCTGTACAATGTGAAGTATGGTTGCTATTATTGGCTTTTTATTTCATTATTATGCTATTTATCATCTGATTTCACTATGGGTCACTATTTTTTCAATATATTTGAGGGGGGATGGTTGTGGTGGCATAGGCCCACTAGTTGCCAATGTTGCATCTTTACTGATTAATAGCACTAAATAGCAATATATAGTGATAAATGGCACTGTCAGTTTTTCCTGATGTACTCCTTTGGGACAAGCTCCTCCACCATTCCCATCCTGATCCTTGCTGATTGGAGTTTTGGATAGAGGTACTCCATGTCATTCACCTCCTGCACCTCCCTTTTCCTCTGCTCTCAGGTTCATGGGGACAAGTCCTGGCACTCTCTAGGGCAGCAGGAGAGTTTGACAGTCTTTGAGTCCCAACAGATCTCCAGGTTATGTTTTTGGAGCCACATGTAGCCCAGGATAAGGGGATGTGAGCCTATGGTGGTAACCTGGGCCCAGACACTTCCCCAATGGCCCTGGTAGTTCATCACCAAAGCAGCAACATGGGTGATGTCTCCTGCTGAGTTTTGAGTTCCATCCACATTTAGGACAGAGACTGGTTTTCCCAGTTTTAGGAGGGGAACACCATTTTCTTCAGCCCACTGCTTGTCCAAGAAGGTGTCATTAGCACCAGAATCCACCAATGCCTTGAGAGGACAACTCCCATTTCTTCCTTCCAAAACCACTTCCAACTCCAACTCTGGCTTCAAGCCTACCATCCTTAACTTAGTGTTCTTTGGGATTTTGATCATTTCATTCTGTGGGGGTACATTTTTTTGGGTTTCATTGCAAGGGGAATTAAGCACTGCTGTTTTAACATCTACAGCCAAGCCAGTAACAGACTCCCCTTTAGATGAAGTAGACAATACATTAAATACATCCTGTATATCATAAGTGTCCAGAATGTTGAAACAGTTACATGCCTGGCTAGTAGATACCCAAACATCTACTGGCCAAACTCTTTTCCCTGCTGCTAAGTTCATGAGCATTGCTTCCTTGACAACAGTGGGGTGGGTTGCCCTTTCCAACAGGGCACAGGCATACTGGTTCATGACACCCCCTTGAATTCAGAGGGCATCAAACTTGGCAAAGAACTCCTCAAAGTGGGTGCTCCCTTGCTTGAGGGTCCAGAGCTGGGACCTAGCCCACTCAGTGTCAGTTTGAGGCACAAAGAAAGCCTCTACATCTCTTTGGATCTAGGTCCACTCAGGCCACTGCCCATTGTCAATACATTCCATAAACCTGGACTGGGTGAATCTTCCAGCCAGGGGACCCTTCATGTCAGACCACACTGCTGTGGCCTTATCTTGGTTTGTGGGAAGTGCCATCCTATTTTGACTCACCCATACCTTCATTTTAACCCACCACTCTCCAAACTGGGCTCTGTTCCCATCATAAGAGCCAGGGTCAGCCATAACCTTGATCCTTCTCTGGATCACATCAGCAGGGAGGGCATTCCATTGGTTTTTCTGTGCCTCGATGGTGGTGACATTGCTTTGTGCTTGGACCAGCTCCTGGTTCAGCTGGATGTTTACATTTTGCAGGTCAAGTAAAGCCTACTGCAACTTGGTAATCTGCTGCTGAACATTTGCCATTGTGGTCTAGGGTTTGAAGGGTAGTGACAGGGAGAGGGCAACAGAGAGGGGTATGAAGAGTTTGTCAGTTATGAAGGTTGCAGGGGATGTTGAGAATGAACCTGAGAAGATTAGGGTCAGGGGAAGGGGTGCAAAGTCAAGATCTGAAGATCTGTTCTTCAAGAGGGGTTACAGGGTGAGCAGGCTTGGGGGTAGTAGGGTAGACAAGTTCAAGGGATAGTTCATGCTTAACACCATACACATTTAGCAGGCAAGGGATAACAGAAGCAGGGTGAGACACAATGGGAGAGGGAGAGTAGACAGTGGTTCTGTCCCTAACAAAGTGAGGAATGTTGAATCTGTCTCCTTAACCCTGGAGTCCAGGTGCAAACAAATGGTGAGGGTATGATGGTAATAGAAGCTAGTTCAAGTGTGACAAAACCTAATCAACAAGTGTCATAGGCTCACCAACATGAACCAGGCAAGTAAAGATGAGATTGGAAGCAGGGGGCTTTAGGCATCAAGACCCAAATGAACTAGCCTGAGAGCTAGTTGGGTCATTGGGGTCTACTATATATACTATAGTACATGAGGCACAGGTGAGGACAGCATGAGGATGACACCAGGTAGGGTTCAGGGTATGACATAACCATGACATCAGGACAACATCACAGTAACATCATGGCAGTGTAGAGAGCTGGTAGAAATGGATAGGGAAATGAGGATCTAAAGGCTAGTTAGACCTATAGGGAACCTGCTGGAGAGAAGAACTAGTAGAAAAATGAAAACAGAAAACACTTAGCTAGAACCTGACAATAACTGCTCAATCCCACCACTCTAGGACTTCCCTAGAGCTGTCCTGACCTCACCCTCAAGGGCAGTAAGAGAAGAAACTGCCACAGACTTGGTCTCACCAGTCTGTGATCTCCAGCCTCTATAGTGGTGATTTTTTGTGTAGCTACTACAAACTCAAGTCCAAGTCCAAAATGCTTACTAATCAGCCACTTGCCTTGCACCTAAGTCCCAATCCCAAGTACAAAATGGGGATCAAGCTCCTTAGAAAAATAAAAGAAAAATCCTCAACCACTCTACATATTACCACCCAACATCCTACTAGGGAGTTCCCTCTCCCTACAGCAGAGCAGAACAGTCCAGAGTATGAGCAGAAGGCAAACATGAGGCAGAGGGCTAGGTCAAGAGCCTAGACCCCCTGATAAGATAAAGATTAGATAAGATAAGATAAAAGAAATGACCAGCATGGGGAAAGGGAAAAGTTCATCTCACAACATTTTCCAAATGAAACCAATCTACCACTCATTCTAATCTCATGCATTACTGGTACTACATAGTTACACTGCTCTTGATAAATGGAGCTTTGCATTTTACCTGTCTGAGCATCTGAGCACCTGACTTGTGAGTGATTGACAGATCCAAACCCATCAGCAAAACAGTCTTTTTGGGACAGGGTCACTGTCACTACAGTGTCACAGTTCAATGTTCTAGATCAGATACTGCTCTAAATACACTATTTTCTCCACCTCTAATGTATGGAACCATGTATCTAGGAGATGTACATTCATAAAAAAAAAATTTGGTCTAAAATGTAGTATTTAATGAGTTGTGAGCCACTGTGCAGCACTGTGCAGAGGGAGACCTTCCTGTCACATTGTGGCACTGTGTGGTGGCTGTAGAGAACTGTACAGTCACAAATGGTTTTGCTGATGCCAGACACTCTCAGACAATCACAGACAAGTCAGACAGCTCAGATGAGGGAATGGACACTTCAAGTTTGACATCAGATGTCTACTTGTCTGCATCCATCTGTGTCTGTCTGCACCATCTGCTGCAGACAAAAGCAGATGAAGTAGACTGTTTGTAACTTTGCTGATGCAGGCACATGCCTTTTCAGCCTAGCCATCCTTAAATGGAATGTACCCCTAATCTCAACACTAGGGTCACATGACAAGTCCAACAGTGAAGAATGCATACATCAGTTGGCTGAGTGATCTGCAGGCTTAATAAGCATTGGACTTGGTCAGAAATGGGTCAGAAGGTGTCTGTGAGGTGGATAGGGGTGTCAGAGGTGGTGCAGGAGCATGGGAACAGTGTGATTAGGGCATGGTTGTGACAGTCATCAGAAATTTCACAATTGTCTTACATAAGCTTTTTTGAGCTTGCTCCAACTTATCTGGCTAACTCAACTTACACCACATTGCAAATATTAACATGAGGATTATTAGTACACCCTGTTCTGACAAAACATGACTGCTAATGCATCCTCAAGTATTCTTTTTACTAGCTTTATTATAGGAGGTGAATTGTGGGTGAATTTTAGTTGGCTAAGAGAAATAAGCTACAATAAGATGCATGTAAAATTACTAATGGCCCCATATCAGTAAGTAATTTACTGTAAAGAATGTGTGTGCTTACCCTCAGTAGTGACTCAACTACTGAGGAAACAGTACTAAAATGTACTACTAAGCACACTCTAAGTGCTTATGTGAACAAGTAATAACTCACACAAATTTATACATCACACAGAGGTGATTCAATCTCCAACATATACAACTGGCACATATTCCTCCACAATATACAGTACACTATCTCATACAGTGAGTGAAAAAATGTGTGCAATGTTTGGCTGATTTGTACTAAGTCCAGTGTAGCACCATGAGGCATGGGAATCCTGCTTAGCCTTGGTGAGATAGATGGTAGCACTGACCCCCAGCTACAAAATGGTCCCAGGGTCATGTGATTTGGTGCAGTAGTCCTTGAGATATGTCAATTATAAAACAGGTACATCATTGCACACATTTATTCACTTTTGAAAAGTGAGGGGTATCTAAGGGATATCAGTACTTGGTATAGCCTCCTTTTGCTTTAAGCACTGCCTCAACCCTCCTAGGCATGCTCTCAATCAACTTCTGACACTCCTCAGCTGGTATATTGTTCCATTCCACCTGAGTCCTCTCCCACAACTCCAATATCCCCTTGGGAGGGTGCTCATACTCTGCAAGCCTCCTCTTGAGGTAACCCCAGGCATGTTCTATGGGGTTAAGGTCAGGGGACTGTGCAGGCCATACCATGGTCCTAAAATCCTGCTCTTCTAGCCACTCCTTGACCTGCTTGCAGGTGTGCTTGGGGTCATTGTCCTGCTGGAAGATGATGTCAGGAGGATGGAGACCATAATATTCAAGGGACTCTTGTAGTTCATCCTTCAAAATTTGAAGGTATAGGTCCCCATCCATCCTACCATCAATCTTGGTAGCATATCCAACACCCTCCCAAGTCATACAGCCCCACATCATCAGAGAACCTCCTCCAAACTTCAGTGTCCCCTCTACTAGCCTATCACTCAGCTTCTCCCCTGGCTTTTTCCATGCCCATTTGCACCCATCTGACCCCAGGCAATTAATTTTAGTCTCATCAGACCATACCACCCTCTTCCAGTCCTCCAAAGTCCAATCTTTGTGGGCATAGGCAAAGTCTAACCTTGCCTTGTGATGCTTGGCAGAGAGGATAGGTCGTTTTTGCTTTACCACAGCCTTCATACCAGTCTTTTTCAGGTGCTGGCAGACAGTATTTGGGTGGAGGGGTTGGTTGATAATATTGGTGAGGGTTTTGGTCACCTGCACAGCATTTTCTGCCTTCTGAGTTGAGATGAGGTGGATGGCATGGCGGACATTAGCAGGGGAGAGCTTGGATGGACGACCTCCAGTGGACTTTTGCAGGCTGGAACGCTCCTTGGAATGAAGTCTAGATATGGTGGAGTGATGTAGGCCAGTACTAGAGGCAATAGAAGCAGGAGAATGACCAGAATCAAGCATAGTCAGGATAGTATTCCTTTGGGTGGCAGAGAGAGATCTCATGGTGGTAAAGGTTGGGAATAAAGAAGTGTGTGAACATATTCAAACTGAGACATAATGTTTATGTGTGTATCTTTGTTTGTAGGACCAAACAACCACAATTATTCCTTTATTTCCCCCAGATTCTACTGCCAAACCAAAAGTGAATAAACATGTGCAATGATGTACCTGTTTTATAATTGACATATCTCAGGGACTACTGCACCAAATCACATGACCCTGGGACCATTTTGTAGCTAGGAGTCAGTGCTACCATCCATCTCACCAAGGCTAAGCAGGATTCCCATGCCTCATGGTACTACACTGGACTTAGTACAAATCAGCCAAACATTGCACACGTTTTTTCACTCACTGTAATGCATCAAAAAAGGCTGGTCCCACTGTGGGACAGTGGTAATTCATCATTATATTGCATATTGCATAGAGCTGCATCACTATTATGCATTATGAGATAGGTCTTTTGGCATGTTGGGACAATGCTAAACCCAAAGTCTTGGATGGCCATTGTCCACTCTTTTAGTATTACAGCTGTTTTCAAAGCTATGTGGAAAGTGCATTGTGAATTTTTGGTCAGTGGAAACAGCCAGGTGAGGACCCTGTGAGTTCCTAAGCCTGTGGTGGATGAGATATACTGGGTGGGTTGCTGCACAGTTGGTCAACTTCCCTTATGCCACCATGCACTGTGTTGAGAGATCTCAAATCTTGTATACCCATCTTATACCATGATGGATACAGCATCAAGCATATCTGTGACATCCTGGGTATCAAGAAATCCCTCATTTACAAAACACTTTCATTTTATGCAAGATTTGGTGTCATCTTCAATCCTCACACATATTCCCATCCAGTCAGCTGCCATTGTGTCCTTGATTTGACTGATGTCAGTTTCATTCGGTCTGTCATCCAGCATCACAGTACAATTTACCTTGATGAACTGCAGCACAAGCTCTGGCTCAAACACCACAAGTATGCCACCCTCTCCACCCTTAGTCAGACAATCTGACACCTCCAGCTCATGTGCAAGATCATTTCCACCACTGCCACCAAGTGAAATGAAGAACTACATGCCCTCTACATGAACTGCATTGCCACCAAAGCTAAGAATGCCAGACTTCATTAGAGTCTGGAGAAGGAGAATGGAAGTGAGCATGTTGAGACCAATAGGAAGTGGCTGGGCAAGATAGATGTGTCACTTTATTGGCCATGTTGAAAGATTCAATGTTAAGCAGGGTGTGTAACATTGCTTGTCCTTCCTCCTACAAGTGGATGAGGAGAGGTTACTTGGCAGAAATGATACTCACCAGAGCCTGACACCAATCCAAGATCATGGCTGGTGTCAATGCAAGTGGACCATCAGCCCAATGTAAGTGAATCCCTCATCATGGTCATTTTTGTGTAAGTGCTGAAGCTTGATATGCCATCAGGCAAGGTGGGTGTTGAGCCCAGCAGCTCCAGTAGAGGAAGCTTTCTGTGGGTGGGATGCATCATATTTTCATGAGAATGATTATTACCCTACATACCACATTGTCATCATCACCAGAATTTTTGCTGGCCTCATTTCTGGATTCATCAGAAGGAAGGATGAATATCTTGGCAACACTGGGGTTGACACTGAGAATTTTCCTGACCATCTCCTGGTAATCAACCTCATTGTTGACCTCCATTGTGTCACCAATATGTTGGCTATTAGAATATCAGTATATAGTCTAGCAATGAATGAATAAGTACCCTTTCACCCTCAGAGGCACAAATTTGAAGGGATAGCACTTCCTTCAATTCAGAAACCTTAAATTGATCTTGACCATGCTTCTCAAGTAAACTCTGCAAAAATGAAAGGTAATTGTCATCCCTCAGTGGAAAAAGGAGTTCCTTTGTCTTCATGGATTTCACTTCCTTTGCTGCAGAGACTTTGCCCTTCTGAGTCTTCTTCTTGAAGTTAGAGTAGACAGTTAGAGTGACTGTAAATGAGCATAGTGTCTCTGACTCAGGGGGTGGTTTCACACCACAAGATTGCTGGAATTTTGATTAGACCAGTCTGTTCCCCTTGTAAGATCCAATCTGTCAATCTCAAATTTATTGGACTCTAATCATATCTGTCAGTGCACCACCTGACCATGGTCTGTCCACCAAAATTATGAGTGGCAAAAAGAAAGAAAAATCCCATATCACTATCAGCCTTCCTGCAACTTTGATGGCAGTGAGAAATTTGGCTCAATTTACATTGGGTGATCTCACAAGCCATGATGCTTTGAGAAACAGAGCCCAGAACAACAAGGCTTCTATTATCACAGCAACAAGAAAGCATGGATGATGGCAGAACTTTTTGAAGAGTATGAGATCCCAATTTCCCTTTAAATAATAGATCTGGCTGACCAGTACATGACAGATGGGTCAAAAAATTTGATCTCAAAATGCATTGTGAGAAACAGCATGTGTGTCTTTTTGTCAACAATTTTGCCTGGCACACAATAAGCTATGAGCCCACAAACATGCAGATTGAACCTTTCAAACCAAATATGACCTCATTCATGCAACCCTGTGATGCTGGAATTATTTGTTGCTTCAAAGCACTCTACCACTGAAATTATTGTTCATGTACTCTGGATCTTGATGAGGCTGGTGAACAAGAAATTTACAAGGTTGATCTTCTCAAAGGAATGATGATGGCTAGTTCTGCATGGGCAGGAGTCTCAAAGGAAACAATTGCACACTGCTGGGATCACACTCAGATTCAGTATGTCCTGTTGTTTGTTGTCAACCCAACCTAAACTGAAGAATCACTGATCAGGGGAACTTTAATGAAATGATTATGTTATATAAGGCTTTATCTATTATGCAAATCCCTATAAGCTATATTATAATGATATACACATTGATCATGCCATATACAGTAGTGTCTGGGAGCCTTGGCAGCATAGGTAAAAAGTTATCATTAAGGAATAGGTCATATGTATCAGAATGTGAATAGTATATCATTTATATCTTTCATTATCAGACATTAGCAACATTTGTCATTAACACTAACAGATTAAAAAATAAAAATACAAATTGCCACAGTGACCTTCAATTGAACCTATCAATCATGATATTAAAAGCAAGCACATTCATTGAATATCATTTACATACTGGGTACATCACTATGTACATATAATAAACTACTTAAAACTCCAAAAAAGCAAAAATAAAACACAGAAAGACACTTACAGATGACTTCACATAAGGGTAAACTTACCTGGCTATGAACTCTAAGATTTAGAGTGACTCTTGCTCTGTTGGAGATAGAACTCAGAGACAAGAGTAAAGAAGAGAGAGAAGGAGAAAGAGGATGAGTTTATATAACATATACTGTACAGTTCTTACAAAGACTTTCCCACATTTGTGGCTAGGGAAGAATTGCTCAAATGATCATAAATGACATAGCTGACAGACTAGATACTAATGATCAAAGTAAAGTCAGACTGAAAAGAATATTATCATTGACATGATGATGGTATTATCTGATGAGCAATTATAATGTGTTATTAACTTCATAGCATTATTATGTTTGTCACTTCAGCACTTGTCATCACTATATCATGATGACAAAATATTGTGATCCTTATATCAGGCCTATATGCAAATGATAAGGTTGATCAAATGGTAAAATGTATACCAGGTTATCTAATCTATTATATAATTATTATCATTATGATTTGTAGATGATCATGCTCTACATACCATTACCCAGTTGATATCAAACTGATAACTATTGACCATGGTTACCTAGCAAAACCAGCTCTTCAAAGTTTTCCTGATGGCCACAGGTGACAACATTCTGACTCTGCATTCTGATCTGATACCACCTGCAGTGGTGCACCTGACTGCCCTTATGCAAACCCAACTGCATGGAATGTAGTCCAAGAGTTTGCTGTGACTGAAATGACTTTGCCTGAAGCAGAGAAACATCTATGGTCTGTCCTTACAACCCAGTATGTTGATGCTGATTGGCAACCTGCCCTCAATGCAGTCATGGATGCAGAGGGTGACTCAGATGTCACAATCCATGCAGTTGAGGTTCTTGCCACAGGTGCCTCCAACCACTCTGGTCTCAAGATACATATTCCAGCCCAACCCTTGCTACAACTTACTACCCTTGAAGATGAAGTTACCTCTTTTGTCAATGAGCTAAAGAACCAACACCATATTTTTGGTGAGCCACTGGGGCTAGATGATTTTCTCAAGCCTACTGAAGAGGCTGAAATTGGAGATCCCCTTGATTTTGAAGGTGGAGATGAAGAAATTGTTGCTCAGGCACACCAGGAGATTGTGGAGAGGAATGGAGATGTGATTGATGTCAATTTGGATGATGATGAGCATGTGCCAGAGCAGGATATCTCATGCACAGAAACACTTAAATTGTGTGAGCAGCTCAAGCAAGCATGCTTACAGTTTACTGATATGGATTCACCGGATTTGCTGGGCCATCTTCAAATATCCTACAATGAGATGTAGTCCTTAATTCCAAGCAGACTACAATCAACTCCTTCTTCAAGTAGACAAACACATACTCTCTTGTAAAAATGTCACTCCCTAGCATAGTCACATGCATGTCATATATAGTCACACAGCATGACATTCTACTACTACATAAGTCTCATAGTGCATAAGGAATTGTGGATCCCGACATTATGCATTATGAGATAGTGTACTGTACATGGTTTATTCTTTCAAGATTTGCAGCTGGATATGTTCATAGTAGTCTCCTCTCAATGCAAGAAGCCCACAATGAGTGCCAGCTTCACTGATACGGCCATCCTTCAAGAAATAACTATGCAGCAACAAATCAAAATTCCTGCAACACCAGAAAAAAGCCAAAAAAGCAACACATACATACAGTCTGCATTCTGAATAGTAGACAGACGGTGTGCAATGGCAATCGTGGTCCTCCCCTTTGCAGCCCTGTCGAGTGCCTCTTGCACAACTTTCTCCGAAGTGGAATCGAGAGCAGAAGTCGCCTCGTCCAACAACAGAACCTTAGGGTTGCGAAGAAGTGCCCGAGCGATGGCAATTCGTTCTGTGTTCAAAAAATTGATCACCTGTCGTTAATATGCAGGTACATAATGAAGCTCACGCTTTTGACCACCCGAAAGCTGTGAGCCCTTGCCGCCAACTTCAGTATCAAAACCACTACGGAACATAAAGTTAGAACAGAATGGGAACCGTCAAGGCAATTCCTTACTTCGGCAATGACTTAATAAAGTCTAAAATATTAGCATCTCGGCATACAGCCTCGATCTCCTCTTGGGTGACTTCGCAAATCGGCTTGGCTGCACCCAGTAAGATGTTGAAACGGATGGTGCCAGCGTAAAGTGTCTGAAAGAAGATATTAGTCATACCGTCGTATCGTCGTCTCAACACTGACAGGTTCCTGCGAAACCAGTGCGATCTGTTTCCTGTACTCTTGGATATTGCACTCATTGATAGGTTGACCGTCGAGAAGGACCCGACCGACTGAGGGGTCATAGAAGCGTTCGATCAATTGAATACTGTGGGGAGTCAACACTAACTGGACATCACGCGGAATGCACTTACACAGTACTTTTTCCGCAACCACTGGCACCGACTAGTGCAACATAGGTACCTGGTGCAACCTTTAGGTTCAGGCCACGAAGCACGGGAACGGTAGGCCTCGTCGGATAGCGGAAGTGGACATTTTCTAGGTGAATCTCACCCTCGACGTTTCTTCCCTCGAACGTCCTCCCTTCGGGGAATTCGGCGTCGATTTCAGGGATGGAATCGAGCAACTTGACAATGGCAACACCTGCACCACGAGCTGACGAGACGTTAGATGCGAGTGAGAATACATCCCCAGCTTGTATGGTTCCGAAGACGACACTCTAATGTGCTCTGTGTTCAGATAGATCCTTCAGATATCCACAAAATGCATACCATGAGAGCAGTAAAGAAATCGGTAGTTGATACTTCCAGACTAGCGACAAGCCCCGATCCGTACCAGAAGACGAGGGCAATCACCCAGAAAATACAAGACTGAGAAAACGCATAAATAAGACTACTCCAGATAGCACTCCTGTTTGAGTTCTTGAGAGGCTCATCCAGACTGTTCGAGTATAATCTCAAACAATCATCTTCACGGGTAAGGGAGGCAACAGTACGAATGGCACCAGCGGCCTCACATGCCAGCTTGGCAGAGTCTTCATGTGCGGCCTTATTTTGCTGATCTTTGAGTATAACCACGCGCTACAAAAAGTCGGCATGTTGTGCCGGTCAAGTGTCATACTGACTCACAAGTCGAACGAAACCTGCAGAGAAGACCAGGGGAATGCAAGCTAAGAGGCATGAGCCCGGGGTAACACATAATGGAAGACGGCGCAAGTAACTAACCTATCGCAACCTGAGCTGGCTTCCATGCGTAGGCCAAACCAACTGCTGAACCACCTATTAAAGTTGTGATAGCTTGGATAACACTGCCCAAGGCTATCAGCATCAGGTCACGCGAGTTATTGAGGACTGGATACGAACACTCCAAGGGTAACTCCAGCTAGACCTTCGATCTTCTGCGGATTGTCATTGACTCGAGATGTCAGCATGCCGCTCTAATGTAACCATTAACAAATACTCCTGCTGTAGAACAGGTCACGATGTTCACATTGTTCTCAACTCGGTCGAAGAATTGTACTGATGAACGGTCAGTACGCGATATTCACAGCCAATCGACATAACCTACTATCTTGGCGGAGGATCGCACGGAAGCTGAGCGTGCGAAGTTTCGTGGTCAACTCGGAGGCAGCTGATTTAAGGACGTAGTTTTGAATCGCGAGGACCACGGATGAGGTCATTGCCACGATGAAGAACCTTCTCAAATTTATATTCTGACGTACAGGTTAGCGTCAAACTACATACCACAGAGCGGCCACGTCGCTCTCATGGCGCCGTGCAGAAGGGTCCGTTTGAGAGAACCCGGAGATTGCCTTGCCTGAAATGGATGATACATATGCGTTTCGATGGCAAGACAAATGCCCAACTCACCATAAATGATGGAAATCATTGGGAATATCATACCAGTGCCTAAACCATGCTCAGCATCCAAAGTCGCCTGTCGCACGAAGGACTGACCCATTGCAGCTATTGCGCCGATGACGTATAAACGATAACCATCCGGATTCAGACTGCCAATGCGCCTGAAAAGATACAATAGGCCATATGAGTTCTCGTCCACTTCAGCTTCAGCTCTCCCCTCATCCTTCCGATGGGCCAGATCCGACGGCACTGAAAGGTGAGTGTGGTTCCGGCCTCGCGGAACCTCTTCCTTGATAACTTTTTCCTTGTCCACCGCGTTATTAATGTCCTCGTTACTCTGCACTTCGCTGGTTTCCCGGAGTTTCTGAGCTTGCACAAGGTGCGCATATGGCCCGTCCCTCGCAATGAGTTCCTCGTGAGTTCCCCGTTCCAAAATAGCGCCATCATCCATGACAAAGATTTGGTCGGCATCCTTGATTGTCGAAAGTCTGTGTGCAATGACAATTGTCGTTCGGCTAGCGGATGCCTTATCAAGAGCATCCTGTACGACGCCCTCTGATCGGGTGTCAAGAGCGCTAGTCGCCTCGTCCAGCAAAAGTATGCGCGGATTACCAACGATCGCACGCGCAATCGCCACTCGCTGCTTTTGTCCACCAGAAAGGAGGAAACCACGTTCGCCGACCATAGTATCGTAGCCACGTGGCAGTTTACTGATGAAACCCTCGGCATTGGACTGGATGCAGGCTTCCTTAATAAGTTTGAACTTTTCGTCTTCTGACGCATGCTCAAAGGGAGTACCGATAAGGCCGTAAGCAACGTTAGCTTTAATGGTCGCGGCGAACAGGACAGGTTCTTGAGAAACCAGGCCGATCTCGGAGCGTAACCATTTTATGTTCAGGTCGCGGAGATCAACCCCGTCGAGCTTGACATTACCACCGAGAGGGTCGTAAAAACGCTCGATAAGCGAAACAATGGTCGACTTTCCGCAGCCAGAAGCCCCAACGAGAGCTGCTGTTTTTCCAGCCTCAAAAGTGATGTCAATGCCCTTGAGAACCGTAACACCAGGTCGGGCGGGATAGCCAAATTTCACGCCCTCCAGAGTTATCTCACCAATGACCTTTTCTGGCTTAAACCCGGCAGGGCTGGCAGAATCAATATCGGGCATGCGCTCTATGGTGGCAAATAACTTCGCGGCTGCCCCACGGGCGTTAGTTAAAGCTGTAGACACATCACAAAACCCGGTTCATAACATCTCACATACACTCGCCTGTTGCTTCTGGTGCCATTTTGGCCAAGGAGAAAGAACCAAGGAGGATGGCCATGAAGACGTTGATAACTTGCCCAGCAGTAGCTGTGAAAGTATGGCGTGAGCTATATAGTTGGCCGCAACACTGTAACGATGTTTTACCATGACCATCGTTGATCAGAGTGGCACCAAAATTAAAAGCTACAAACTTTCGTCATTACAGCCAAAAGCGACGCGCGCAGACTCGCACCAAGTGCATAGGCAGAATACATGACGAAAAAAAATACTCCCATACCACACCCATACCAAATGGCAGACTTCGTGTTCGTGGACCGGATCGAATCAATCTTCTTGTTGAAGAGAGAACACAACACCCTTTGCGAACCAAAAGCCTGTGCTGTTCGAATAGTTGAAATGACTTCCCCGGCGATGGTACTACTCTCGGCGACATATTGCAGCGTCACTCTTTTTCTATTTAGAACAGGAAGACAAGGAAGCTGATCGCAAGCGATGACTTACTGCGTGTGTTTCGTAAGAAACCTATAGATAACAGCGCTGGTTAACCCTATGCATGGCACAATAGATGTTATGGCAAGAGCCAGCCGCCAAGACTGGCAGTACGCAAGAATAAAACCGGTGAAGAAGGCACTCAGAGAGTTGACGACGAGTGGGACCTTCTCCGATATCCCCTGTTGGACTAAGTCTGTCCTGAACCAGTAAACGTAGTGAGACGCAGTGTCAATTAGGACCCACGGGTATCGATTTGGATGCGAGCAGCCACTTCACCAGGCCCGATGCGATCAAAATATGTGATATCTTGCCGGAGGGTGGCTTGAAGGTATTTTTCACGAATGCGTTTCGCATTGACCTCGCCAGTGTGTATCCATAGATTCATGTAAGTCCAAGTACATACAGCCATACCGACACCTTGAAAAAGTTAGGCGCGATTCAAATTATAACGAATGACATACCGATGTATGTCAAGTAGGAAGCATCCTGAGCAGTTCCCCTGCGGAAGTCGTCCATTGCAGAGTCAAAATCCTGTTTGGCAAAGGATATTGCAGTGGCGTTTCTGGATGACTCTGCTGACTGATATGTTTGCAATGCAGCAGTGAACGTAACAAAGTCTTGAATAAACCGTCCGAAAACCAGAGTCATGAGGGGCTGGGACGTGTGATCAGTGAATGTGGGAGTCGAATGGGGATGCCCCACCTGAGCAGCACCCGCGATGATGGCACCAACGATGCCGATAACATTCAGCGAGAGCTCAAATGGAGTCGCATAACTAGTATATAGATGAGAGCAATGTCAGTCAGATGGTATGACACGCACCGAAAAAGCTGAGGGAATGTGACAGATGGTGCACGTTGTTCTGCTGGCTCGGTGACAACCTCCACAGAGTCGGCCTTTTCCTCATTGCCCTCGCCTTTCTTGCTCTGGAAGAGATCTTTCAACTTGTAGCGGGAAGCCTTGATACTGTTATTGTCCTCAATGGAAGGTGTCCTTTTGAGGACAGTGGTACCCCTGTCTGCCATCATGAGGAACAGGGTTGATTTGGTTGGCGGTGAAGTCAGGAAATGCAACAGTAAGGAGACTGTCCATTATATTGGAGGGAACCGGGCGCATGCGGGCATCAGCAGAAATCTAGGAAGCCTAGTAACACCGAAGAACCGCCAGTTTTGCCAGGAAGCAGCACGTCAACTTCAAAGAACGCCACGTACCCAAAACCTCGGACCTCGGCAAAACACATACTACACTTGGGAACTTGGCAGTTGTGGACCTCGAATTTAGTTCTGGCAATTTTGATTTCGTACTTTCTACTTTTGGGTAATGTCTTGGCTTGTCGTGCTCAGTCCATCGATTCAAGGTGTTTGCATAGTGCAAGTACACATACATGGATGCCAGAGGGAAACCAGCTCAATGGAGAGTCCCAGCGAGCTTCTCATTGCAGAATTCCAGTAAGTTTAGTACAATTACGGAGGAGTGGCCAATTAGCGGTTAGGCAGTCTCCCATCCAGCAAGTTCGATTGCAAAGGCAACTGCCAACTTAGAAAACTCTAGCATGTGATCAAAGGAGAACTCCGGAGAAACATCAATGCGACTTGAAGCTAGGTTAGTAACGACATATTGTAACTGTCCATAACTTACTCGCGGGAGCTGTGGATATTGGCATGATTTGCATGCCCAAAGGAGGATTCTGACCAAGAGTCAGATGGGGCACCTACGCATAAAATGAATGTACCTATAGTGAAGATACTCGGATATCCAGCTTTCCTCCATGATGCACTACCAAGGTCAGACGACATGACTTCTGCAGTGAGAATAAGCTTACTGGTCTGAGCATGCATATCCACATTTGGTCTCAACGTATGGCAAAGATAGATACGCGTCGATAAGTTCCTTGTTGAACTCTGTCAACCTGCCAAAACCATGATTAGCTAAACCCCACAAAATAACCAAACACAGCATACGGATGATCGACGTAATCAGTAATCACGCCTATCTCTTCCTGCGTACCTGCTTTAACCCATGCAGTCATGTCAAACTACACTGTGCTTAGCGAACTCTAATCACCACGAGTGGCGGGACACACCTGACTCATTGCATAAACCTCAATTCCTTCAATCTCATATGACTTGGCAACCGCCTGTGATCCGAGAAGACCACCCTCCTGAAGACCACATCAGTATGGACACTCAAAAATAGGACTACCCATACCTCTGCAGAATACCAATGAAATTCAATAGAGCGTTTTGGCGTGAAGCCCGCCGCCAGAAGGCCACGATAAGACTCGAGAATGGTAACAGTACCCGAACCATCATCATCAGCACCTTAGATAGCTCAGAATTGTAGCCCAACTGACGTAGTAAAGACGTACCTGGTGCAGGTAAAAATGGCCACATATTCGTGCTTAACCATGTTAGCAGTAGAAAGAACAAATGACCATTATCCTCAATACCTATCTTGGTGAGCGCCAATGACAACAATACCATCCTCTACAGGACTTGATCCATTAATCCTCGCTATCTGAACAAGTCATTTAGCAAACAGGAGAAAAAAATATAGAGGCATACACACAATGGTGTGTTGTCCCCAAGGATGAGAAAACTCTTTAATGGTGATCAGCTCCTGCAGCTCGGGACTTGCCGCGTCAGCTGTAATCTTCAATCCCAAATAACATCCGTGAGTGTGCCGAACGATGTTGTCAACGCACCCACCCTCTGTATTTGAGACAAAAGCCACTTTTGGCTTTGTTGACCTTCCTGTACAGCGCGCAATGTTCCATTGGAAAGGCTGAGTTACTACATCATTGAACAATGACTAACCTCGCTCTTGTAATCTGAATTTGTGTCAAGAAGATGAAGTAGAAGGGAACCGCCCATGCGTAATAAGAACTGGACGTACGTCTTGTTCTAAAGCTGGTGAACTTCTCCAGAAGTGCGCGAGGACCTTCAGTCGTCAGGCTCTTTATAACACTCGTGACTTGTGTGTATGCAGTCGGCATAGGGTATGTCCCTGTGGAGTCAGTTCACCACCGTCACGATTGTCTATTGTTCACTGCGGAACCCACATGACCTCTCCGCCTTGGCACGGAATCCGAGCGCGGGGGTATCCGTTCTAAACTCGTTAGACACAAAGAGACAAAACCAACCAATCTAAATTACATATCAAAAAACTGAATGCCATTGGCTTTCGCTTCGATCTTTCGTCACCATCCACCGTGTCAGCCAACCCATCGCGAGCTGCAGAGGAACATAGCACGCATACCTTCTCAAGCTCAGTCATCCACACTGGGGCCTTACCCTCCATTTGAACGAGTCGTTTCTCAGCCAAGTCTAGACTAAAGCCACTCCTGGCAGCCGGACTGGCATCGAAAGTTTGCCCATTAAGGATGACCTCGTCTAAGGGTCCAGGTAACACTCTCTGGCCATCTCCATACTCGTAAAACGTCCCCAACGACACTCCAAGAGCACTGGCCGTCAGTGAGAGGAGGTATATGGACGCCTTCATGTTGCAGTGGTATAAGGCAGACAGTTAAGGTGTTAGCGCCAAGTTGGCCACCACATATTTGTTCACGTTTTCACAACATCAAACAGCGACAAATAAAGCACCTCGGCAACTTCACCACTAATAACATCTTGTTGACCAAATACCTTCACCTCCAGAAACATGCACAACGTCGAGACCAGGAATGTGTGTCTCCGCACAAAGCTCCCTTCCTGGAAGGAACCCACCTTTCAGTTTGCGGCTATGCTGAGGAGGAGATCGTGATCATGAGATAGTATCGAATACAAGGCCTCCATGGTTTGCCCATAGCTCAACAGGTCAGCATGGATTGGCTTGCACACGTCGCCGAGCTCGACTTCGGGCGCGATGTACATTGCCATGCGGACTGTGCCAGTGGAATTTTGTTTTGCACCCTTCAAATGGATAGACGAGCTAAAATCGATGATAGAGAGACGGCCACCATGGGAAAGAATAAAAATATTGTCATGTTTGAGATCCATGCAGTATGCAACGAGTTGCACGTCCCTGGAGGAGTTAGCTAGCAGCGGACGGCTTTACTTGTTTTGCGTCAATGTTGACGTTGCGCGACACCATTCCACTCGCTCTTCGTGAGAGATGTGCGCTGGACACTATTGACAGCATAGAGATCATGGACTCGCCATGCACCAGCCAGAAGTCGCTCCCAGAGATAGTGGTTCATTACAGATTGAATACCGCCGAGGAGTTGAAGAATTTTAACGACCTGCTACCATGCAGTGTCGACGAACACTTGAAGTAGCCAACAATTTCTGCCGTCAGTCTTGCGCCTAAGGTTCTCGTGCTGCAGTATATGCCAGTTAGCGGCATTGAACACGAAGACACAACGAACTACTAACCCCAAAGACGCGAAAATCAATCACGCATTTCATATTCAACAGGTGCTCTTGAACATCATACACACCGCAGGCACAAGCCTACCCTCACATTCTTCGTCGATTTCCTCCTGTTCTGGGATAGAATCCAGTATCCAAACCGCTGGTGCAGAGCATTGCATACAATGACCAGATGGGACCCCCTTCCGGCACGAGTGCAAAGCATACCTGCTACTGGATGATTTTAACTCGCCAAACGGCAGCTCGACTGCACCGGTGCCCTTGAGGGGTTCCCGGTATTCGATGTACTTCCCTTCCTGTCTCCAATACCAGGGGATTCAATCGATAAAAGCTTAAGCTTTGAAGCTGAAATGGTTGGAAACACATCCAGTCGATCCCATAGCAAGTCTAATACAAGTTCTTTACTGTATCGTGCGCCACAGCGGACACAAGCAAAGTTAGATTATGTTATAGATTTGGAAACCCCGTTCTTGTAGTTACTGCATGTAAGGCTAACAACGGCGTGAGTCTGATGTTATCGTACAAGCTGAACGCACCCAATTGTTGACAATGACAAGTCAGGTACTCATTTCCCATCGCTAGGCTCGGAAGAAGAAAAGACAGACTTTGGACAACCTTTCTTGCACTCCAAAACTCTTTTCCATGCAACCTCCATTCCCTAAGTTCGCCCGCGCGATCTGCACCCGATCGAAGAAGGGACAGAGACCGAGATTGTTCGCATCAAATTCGAATTAGTGACCGAGTCTTTGTGCGTCATCGCTTCCGCGAGGTCTGCCGCTATGTAACAGTTCCTGGCAACGTGTAGTAGAGCTTGTACATAAGTACTTGTGGGCCTCAGCTTAGCAGAGAAGTCAAGTGTGTAATGCGAGTGGTGTTCTTTTTACTGCGCATGGCTATGGTGCGAGAGCTAGGATATTAGTACCCAATAGGACGTTGGTTGCAAGACTCGCGACATATGTTTATGGGAGCTCTGCCATGCGATATCTTTGTGCTCCCTTCAATTGGCGCCACTCTCAATCTCAGCCCAGTACGTATATGTGAGCATACGCCTGATCAACTGATAAGTATGCAGATTATCGTCATTAGTACGATCGCATAATCCTGACCTACTTGAATGCTGACCACATGCACCTCCTAAACGTTCGCACTCAGCTGTTGGAAGACTTCTCAGATTCACCTCCTTATGCCATACTCTCACACGTATGGCAATCTGGAGAAGCTCATCGCTTCCACGAAATCGGCACTCCAGGCGTACGCCAAAAGCCAGGCTACGAGAAGGTCGAAGGTTGTTGTGCACGGGCATTGCAGGATGGCCTGGACTACGTTTGGATCGACACCTGCTGTGCGGACGCCAACAACAGCGCAGCCTTCAGCGAGGGATTGAACTCATCATACACCTGCTTTGGGCAAGCAGAGGTATGCTACGTCTACCTACATGACGTCGAAGGCGGAGACAGCCCGGAGCAGCAGGGCAGCACGTTTCGACGCTGCAAGTGGTTCGATCGTGCATGGACCCTTCAGGAACTTTTGGCACCAAGGAATGTACTCTTCTTCACTAAGGATTGGGAAAAGATTGGAACGAAAGCCGGCCTCGCAAGTGTAATATCTGGCGTGACGGGTATCCACATTGATGCCCTCATGCACCCAGAGCGCGTCTCTCATTTTAGTGTCGCTACGCGGATGTCGTGGGCCAGAGGACGGAAGTCATCAAAACCGGAGGACAGGGTGTATGCGCTGATGGGTCTTTTCGGTGTTCGCTTGCCTATCCTCTATGGACAGGGCGAAACCGAAACTTTCATGAAGCTTCAGAGCGAAATTATGAAGGCATCGGACGATGCGGACGATCACTCCATTCTAGCATGGCGCTCGGTTACTGGCGTCTCATCTCTCTACACCCCGAGTCTCCTAGCCGACTCTCCTGACCGCTTCGTTGACTGTGGTGATGTCCATCGGATTCCTCATGACTATTGGTTGGAATACTGCACCCAACATTCTCATTCTGGCGTCAACCCCCGGCTGGGCTTCCTCCCAACATGTAGAGGGCTTCAAGCCATTCTACCTGTGCGGCCACGACAGCCTAGCGTACTTGATGCTCTTTTGGCCTGCGCGCGTGGACCTGGAGTCTGGAATGGTAACAAATATGTCGCGGACCTCGACTACGCAGACATAATTTGCATTCGTCTCCAGGTGTCCATCCCAGATGTTCATCATTATGAACGGGTGGATGAAGACTGCCTGGGATCTGTTAGTATACGTGATGCGCAGGGTTTTGTCCTCCAAGAGGTTCATTTATCTGTCCCTCAGCAATTTTCTATTCACCTCGACTCCTAGTCGCCTCGCACGCGTCTTCTATCTTTACCTTGCCTCTAACTGTCTTGTTTTGCTAGCGATTGTCTTCCCTGTGCTTTGGATTGTTGTCCATGACTGCTATTTCGCCTCCTTTGGCACCGGTTTCATGTATCGGGTCTTATTATATGCTATGTTCTGCCCATCAGGATTGTTGTCGATTGGTTCATCTTTAGTGAAAGTCCTGACGCCTTCCTACATATTCGCAGTTGCTAAATGGCCATCACTCGCACACTCAACTCGTATTCGACCATACACGGATTCGGAAGAACCTCAAGACATTCCAGGCAGGTTGTTTCAATTTGCCGTGTGTGGTACCGGCAAGGTACCATAGACCGTACCAGCCGTCGTAAAACACGGAATTACGATAAGGCTGTTGGACCCGCTAGTGATGTCGCCAATGCACGTGTTATGGGGCATCTTGTATGGGCGGTAAGCAGTACATGCGCACTGTATTCAACGGAGACCCGAAACGGGACAAATATGACACGATTTTTCCACCTTGGCTTTTGAAGACCCTAACCGCGGCGTGCCTGCCACCTTAGTGATGGCACTAACACCCCAGTGTCGCCAGTGTCAACTGTGCAAGTCGCGCAACGATATCTGCAAGGCACCGTATGTATGAGTTGACAGTCGCGCAGCTGCTATAAAATCTATTTATTACCTAAGTATGTAGTTATGTACCTCCGCGACAAAACTGTCAGAAGCGCCACGCCCTTGGGTCCGAGCTTACCAGTGGGGAAGTCAACGAGAAAGTTTGACCCGAATACTTGTAAGTACCCTTGTGGCGAATTGAGACGTAACTAAAGAAGTCAAGACAGATATGTCAGACGTGAGTAGTGTTACGGATCAGTGTTGTGGACTATCCCAACTCGTTCGCCCAACGTTTGGCATGAGGAGTTTTAACCTCACCTGGTCTAGGCACCTTGACGCGATTTATAGCATCCCTGCAATTGACATGCAACCTTACACTGCAATGCAAGACAAATGCATACTATGTAGTCATTGGTGACAACATCGATACCCACCTGGTTACATGTATACGAGTAATGATGGTTCAATAGAAAGGTGTGTGGCAAGTGACGTGCTGGGCCTTGTCATTCAAGTTGTCGGCCCGGATCTCGACTTGCCACTATATAAATTGGGGACGGTTATCGAAGGAGACAGGATAAACTGACCCTTCCATAACCTCGGGTCAGGGGAACGGGTGATATTAATATTAGCCTTGACTGGTAGGACCCCCAACCTGGAAGCACTGTTACCTTTATTACACAAGTCCAGGCTCATGTCATCAAGTTTCCTTCTGTATGTACAGCCCAACCAGCTCGAGTGAACATTCAATACTCCCGAATCGAGGGTGTATGGGAACAAAAGGTGCCGTACTTTCCATTCTCGGGGTTGCCAGCATGTGTGTGTAACTTTGTTCAGGGACGACAAGCCCGGGAACAAGAATCGAGCCGGCCTGACCGAGTACTCGCTGAAATAAGTACTATTGAACTTAGCTGCTTAGCAGGTAAAGTGCTGGGCTGCGCTTCGACAAGTGTAGATATAAACTTGGCTCGAGCCCGGCGACAGCTGTCCCCATCGCTCTCATGTCCTGCTCCCACTTATAACTGACTGCAATGGCCTCGACCCCAACTCTGACTCCAGTTCCAGACATCTCGTTCTCGAGGGAAACTGAGAACTTGGGCATTCTCTTCGCGGGGTTTGTCACTTCGTCGCTTCTTTATGGAGGGACCATTTTCCGTGAGTCTTTATTTTCCCTTTGAATCACCCCCCTGACAGTATACGCGCTTTAGAGACCTATGCGTACTATGTGCGCTTCCCCCGCGACAGTAATCGAATGCGCTATTTCGTGCGTGTCCATGCCTTTCGTTCACTCTGACATGACTGAAGAAGCATCGTTCTGTACGCACACACAGGTCATCTTCCTCGCGTGGGTATCTTGAACTTCGTCCGTGTCGGGTTACTTCTGACACATCCCAGTATTGTCGATACCGCAACATCTGCCTCGGGTGCGTATCGCGGCATTCACTGAGGTTCGGGACACCATTCACTCACGCCCTGGCTTCCCAGTTTCCGCAGTGTATGCCCGTCATCGTTGCGCTGCAATTTACTCACGCATCTGACAGACTATATCACTTTCTCATTGACATGTACGAAATCCCCGTGGACGTTTTGGTTGCTCCTGTGTATGTGCATAGTTCACTTCGAAAGTCATCGTGTCACTCACGTTTCCTTCAGTTCTATGTGTGTAGGTCATTTGCGGGATATCTGCCATTACTAGTACTGAATGATCAAATCTCAAAGGTCCAATATGCGCTATCTGTTCGTCATCTCATCTCTGTCCATGGGTGCATTCTTGACTGGGTGGCTTCGTACAGTTCATTCTCGTCTTCGTATCCCAGCTGTGAGTTTTTGACTTGACTCTCGATGCTGCACCATTCTCACCAGGTGCAGTTTCTTTGCTTTCCGCGTCTTTGAAGGTGATTGCTCCATTTATATCTACAACCAATTTCGGCCCTCGACGCTTTGCAACAGTCACAGGCGGATCACGACTAGTCTCCCTATTAGTGGTGAGTGTTACTAGATACCAAAGTCAAACGCGGGCTGATCTGTTCATAGGTCTTACTCTCATTCGTTTCCTTCGGTAAGGGCGTTTTCTTTCGACGAATGGATAATTGCCATTCATACACATTACTCCAGTCTTTGGAATGAGTGAGTATATCGTTATGACCTTGCCCAGAGGTGTTGACCATATTCGCGCGCTTAGCGTCTGCAGGTCAAATGTCAGTTCTACCATATAACCCATATTCACGGTGCTGACAGCCTACAGGTTCCAACAAAGACAACTCTCTTCTTTTGCCCTGCCGACGATGAAGGTGACACCGTTCTAGTGTGTTCCATTCCGTTTACCACTCATTCCCGTCGTTCGAGCAGGCTGTCGCAATGACACATCTCGGTTTTGCGGTATTGGCTGACGTTCTGATCCTATTCACGCTGTACTACTGGTTACGCAAGGAACATCACCCATATCTGCGGATGTAAGTTACTGTTGTTCCCCAGCATTTAGCCTGAGTATCTTACTCCACCATGCTAGACCAGAGCGCTTCATTGACAGAGTCAGCGTTCTTATAGTAAATAGAGGTCTAAGCTTCACGTACGTGACGTTCCTCTGCCTTCACTGTGCAATATCCATGTGCTTTTCTTTAGTCTCGTTCAGCTTGCGTACCTCTGTGCCGTAAGGTCATGCGTTATTCAATCCATAACAGATTTAACACTCCCCTTCTCTATAGTTCGTCGCCGTCCCCAGCCACCAGTACTGGGTCATGTTTCAAATGGTCGGAACTAAACGTGAGTGTTTCGTCATGTTCTTCATCCGTGCCCTAGTGCTCAATTTGCTATGTCGCTCCCTACCTGCTCTGCTCTTGCAGTCTATGTTATATCCGTATTCCAGCTGTAAGTTTCCTTCCCAATTTTTCCTCTTCCTAAAAACCAAACTGTGCCCCATCTACAATGACCTATGACCTCTCCGCCCCCTCCCCAGCCTGAACTGCCGCGAATCTGAGAATGGAAGAGGTGTCAATGAAGAGGAATATCTCGAGCCTCCGAGTGCCACCAGCCTGCCCGCGTTCCGGCCCCCCTCACCTTCCGCTACTAGGCACACATATCTAGATATCGTGCGTGCCCTATCTCACCTTCTCTGTTCCCTCTTTTCCTAATGCGGCATCGGAATTTTACCCCACTAAAGTGGACCTATCCTTATGCCGACGTGTATTCATCTTCGCAAGGGGAGTATACAACAACGGGCAGTAGCAGGACGGGTGCTACGCATACGACCGCGGAAACTCCTAAGGCTGTCCAACATGAGGAATCTCAAGCGGTCCACGCACTAGTCTCGGTATGAGTCCACTCCGCCATCTTAAGTTCTGCTACACCCGCTAACCATTATTCGGTCAGAGCTGCTACTCCCATCGCTCAGTACGTTCCTCCGTGACCGACAAGATCACCATCGCCTCGGGCGTAATAGGCATCACAGCAGTAGATGGCGAGGAGAGCGGGATAATAAATCCTAGTCGGGATCATCTAGGACGGGTTGCGAACCATGATGACGATCTGTCACGATATCGATGTGATACATTGTTCGTTCGTTGAGTAGGGGTATGAGGGGGGGATTTCTTTTGGAAGAACGAACGAGAGAACGGAGGTTCGGCGCGCATGTGCGTCTGGCATATGCTGGTTGGTACCTAGCAACCTTCGTGATTTCCTTCCCCTTCCGACCGACGCATACCGACACTTGTCCACGGCCGACGGCTCCGTCAGCGAGGCACGAGTCCGAAGAGACCGACGACGCCGCGGCGTTCAGTTAGATAGGTGAACAATGTGGCGTACTTCATGTTACCCACACATGCCATACTATACCACATCGTGTTTGCTATACCGTACCATACCGATTCAGTACGTACGTTGTAGATACCGCGTCCGTATAAGTACACACTACGCGCCTGAATTCTATCCTTCGAAGTTTCGGCAGTCCAGGCGGACCTTACTCTAGCTCTTAGCATGCTGCGCCCGCTCTTCGTTGGGTCCCCATAATACCACTACACCTCACAAATCAGGGTAAAGTGCTATACTATATCATCTGATAGGCATGTACCGTTTCCAAATGCACGGCCTGCGTTTCATGAGCTGCGCAGATAGGTGGAGCGCCAGATACAAGGCGCAGCCCATGTGAGCGGTGGCAGTGGTGACATGGCAGACTTTTCACATGATGGGTACGACGGTCAACTTGTGAATTGTGATACGTCGCATGCCGAACGATTGGCGCGTCGGGTAAGGTATACAATGGTCTGCGACATGCAAAGGTGCACGGTTGACATAGCACCGTGTCATGTCAATACCCTGTGATCATGTATTATCGTAAATGGCCGCGCCAGATTGTGATCTATGTACTTATGTATCTCCCCAACACAGTATACGTACGTACGTATGGGAAAGAAAACGACGGAAAAAGCATTGCGTAGCAAAGAGTCCCTAACGATACGTCACCGTCTATGATAAGCCGTTCTCTTCCTTGAAGGCCTAGCAAACATTTGTGAGTCACGCTCAGCGACCAGGGACAAGGTATAACAAACACTGACCTCCACCATCTTCCTAACTCCCTCTTCCAACCCTACCTGCGGAACATACCCCAGAACCCTCCGCGCTCTCTCAATGCAGTGATACCTCTGTGCACAAGTATAGGACACCCTATACCTCGTGAACACCGGGTCCTTGCCGATGAGATAAGACCAGCACTCGGATAAGAGTCCTAGTGCCAACCCGAACGTGCGCGGAATTTTGAAGATTGTCTTCTCCGCTCGCTGGTTCTTCGACCCTTGAGGATCGAGAGCCATCCAAACGTACCTCGCAAAATCCCAAAAGTAAACGGGTTCTCCGTTCGTAATGAAAAACGCTTGTCCGTCGACTCTGAGAGGGTCCCGTTCGGCGACCGCCAACGCGTTCTCGGAGAACTGATCGAACCGGGAACGGACGATGGGGTGCTTGAGTTCGTGTGGGTCGAACGGGGAGTTGAACGCGGATAGGATGGTTTCGGCATTGGGTGGGGCTGTGACGTAGGGACCGAGGGGCCGCGCGGAGCTGTGTGGTGTGCGGTGGTATTTGGTTGTCGCACATACGGGCGGGAGAGCGCGGTGCAGGGATTGATGGAGCTGTATTCTAGCGTCCGCAACGCTTTCGGGGTCTAGCTTGGGCTCACCCGACGTGGAAGACGAGTAAGATGGAGGAGGAACGAGTTTGTCCGCTGCGAGTAGATGGGCTTGTGCGATGTTCCCGACGTAGGTATAATCGAATAGGTTATTGTTATCGCCAATCTGCATGTGGGTCTGACCACGTTGATATACTTGGTATAAACCCGCCATCATTTGACGGTCTCCAGGTCTACGTAGCTGCGTCAGTGGGTCATCGACGACAGTGAATGCGATACAAACCCGAATATCCCTGCTGGACGTAATGCCACGGTCAACAGTCCACCCTTTCCGTTGGCCTCCAACACGATTTTCTCCCCCTTGGCTTTGGAATCATTGTACGCGTCGAATGGCTTCTCCGGGTAGGTTACTCGCTCGTCCACATTTACGACGTCGGTGCCATCGAACACGACGCCAGCAGAACTCGTGTAGACAAGTTTGCGGACTCCGGCTGCGACGGCTGCGTTGATGACGGCTCGGGTGCCGTCGACGTTGACCTTGTAGTAGATGGAAGGGTCCTTGGCGCCATGCTGGGGCGAGGCTGTATGTATGATACATGTAGTGCCCGACTGCGACACATGTTGGCGTTAAGAAGACAAGCAGAGAGCGAGTTGCTGACCTTTTTCAGTACATCCAGTATGTCCCGCTCGTCGGTGATGTTTCCCATATAGAACGGAACGTCATGGTGTCTCTGTACGATGTCCAACACAGAGACGACGTCTCCCCTCGCCAGCAGGTGTTCGACGATGTGACGGCCTACGAAACCGCTTCCACCGATGACCAGGTAGACTTCTCTCTGAAGCTTGGACATGTTGGTTGGGTTGTGTCGGACAGAAACCGAATAACTTTTGAGACTTTGTTCGGTTGAGATTGTCGTGAGAGTAGTGTCCAGTTAGGGAAATGCTCCTATTTAGTTAATTATGTAAATATAAAAAAACCGTCCGAACGGGGATTCGAACAGCCTGGTCCAATTTGGCTCACACTAGTCATGGCATTGCCAAGTGAGTCAAACCCGACCAACATTCCAACTCGAAGAGGACGTCCACCCTCACTTCAAACTCCGCTCATGCTTGCCGTCGGCATCGTCCGCTCCCCCTCAGAAATATTGTTAACATGTGGTTGTGGTCTTCGGTGGTTGCGTGGTTGAGCAGGTGGGCGGGCAGGCAGCGTTCGTATTCACGGCGGGGCTGATTGGCAGGGAACAAGCAGTATTCTGTTTGCCAAGGCAGCCGAGATAGCCGTCGTCGGATTGCAGGCACGTCCCAATTATTAGCCTCAGTGCTGAAACACTCCTTACACGCAACACCCAGGCATCGGGAAAGACGTCCTTTGTCAACGTCATCAGTTCAGGACAGGCAAGTCCCCACAGATTTCACAACCCAAATGCCCTCTCAGATCTCCCGCAGTGGTCAGAGGACGTCGTTCCAACCGTCGCGTTCAACTATCGCAAGGTTCGCAAGGGCGCCGTCACTCTCAAGATATGGGACGTAGCGGGTCAACCCAAGTTCCGGTCCATGTGGGAGCGGTACTGTCATGGCATGGACGCTATCGTGTGCGTCACGGTCGTGCCGCGTTCTGGCAGCGGTACTGACGGCTTTGGAAAGCTTCATCGTAGATTCTGCAGACGTATGTACCATTCGATATACTTAGTGGCTGATTCGAATTACCCTTGATAGCACGATAAATTTGACACGGCAAGATTCGAGCTCCATCAACTCATATCCCAGCCAGGTCTAACAGGCGTCCCGCTTCTTGTCGTACGTCCCCGCTGATCTCCCCCTAACCACCTGTACATCATCTTCCTGCACGTAGCTCGGGAACAAAAACGACATCCCAAACCATGCATCTGTCAAGGATCTCATTCGCGAACTGTAAGCGTGCCTTTGTCTGTCATCGGCGCACTTACCCAACCTCGCACACAACACAGCGAACTCAATAAAATTCAAAATCGGCCCGTCTCCGTACGTCCCTCCCTTCACGTCTCCGTTTACATTACAACTAACACCCCTTCCCACCACTAGTGTTACTCGGTACGTTCCGACTCTCATCTCCCCGTCCCTCGAACCCGCTAACACTAAACAGTGCTCAATGAAGAGCCGGCACAATCTAGATATCGTGCTTCGATGGCTGACAGAGCGGAGTCACTGACGCATTTCCTACTGTAGCCCATCGCATACAGTCAATAGTACGCTGCTCCGCATGTCATACCTTGGTCGTTCGCTTGTCATGCATGTATAATATCCCATCATTCTCGCATCCATACATCGTTTATGTGACTTGATTGGACTATCCAACAAGAGACCATCCACTTTTTTGTCTGGGACGAGCTCAATCTTGATCCATGCTATCTTCCCCCTCCACGTCTGCCACCCTCTTTCCCTGCTCGCTCACAGCCCGCAAAAACGCACCGACACTTTCCCCAGCCTCGGGCTTCATCCCCAAACTGCCCACCAACGCCGCTCCCATGCCCATCTTTAACACCCGATCCAGCTGGGCAACGCTCTCGCGGAACGGGTTGGAATGGATTGTGCGCTGCAGCGTTTCTGTCAGACCTGCGATGTCCTCGGCTGTGGCTGAGGCCCACGACGCAGTCGACGAAGTGGAGGACGTCGAGGGAGAGCGAAAGGACAGCGACGTGGGATCACCGACGGGTCGCTCTTCGCCCTCGTCTCCTGGCTGTGGGGGTGAAGGAGGTATAAGGGATACGAATTCAGGTGGAAGATGTTGAAACAGCAAGGGTAGAAGTGATGGGTGGGATGTGATCAGGGGAAGGATGACCTGAGGGGTTAGGATATCGGTGAGGGAGATGTCGTCGTCATCTACGGTTTGGATAGTGGCATGTTTAACCTCGGAACGAACGAGATAAGCGAGATGAAATGCATACCACTAGATACACCATCGGATACACTGGGACTCGTACCGAGGTTGACGTTTGCACCAGCTCTCGTAGAGGACGCACCCATCGACGTGACGAGGGCACGTAAACGTGCGAGTTGCTCGGCAGTCGCGAGTCCTGCAGGCGGTGCGGCAGCTTGGGCAGCGCGGTGTCTGTGATCCAGGAAATAAGGTCAACACCACTGAAACGAAAGACGACATACGTAGCCGAACCCGACCCCATATTTCCAGACCCAGATGAGGAACCTCCAGCCGGGTCAGAGGATGACGACGCCTGCTGCGACTCCAAGGGACCACCAGCGTTCCAGATAGGGATAGCCGTGGGATCTGCGAGGAATCTATTCAAGTTTCCGACGAGTTCGTCGTCTCGTGCGTTGGATACGTCCTAATTGTCATCGATACGAGTTTATACCAGACCAGTAGAAGTAGGCATACCTGCATCCAGAACTGTGCCGTTTCTCGATCAGCACGAACGGAAAAAAAAGGCGGGGACACCCACAAAGTGCTTCTGATCTGAACTGTCAAACCTCAACACAAACGTCCGTCCGCTCCTCTCCTGAGTAACCTTTTCCATCCTTGCGTCTCCAGGAAATAGTATCAGGTCCTCCCGCACGGTCCCACTCGGTCTTTCTTTCCACATGAAGTGGAGGAGGCCGTCGTCCCCATTCGACAGGACGACGGCGCCTTTGGTGGCATCTGCGTCGACGAAGGACGTGTTGCCACGGCGGAAGGACCGGCCCGCCTTGAAGGCCAGCAGCGTTTGCGAGTCTGTCAGCGTCGTCGTCATCGTCGCCTCCCAGTTCGAGGCTGGCGACGCGTACGCCTACCTGCGGAGTTTGAATGATAGCGGGCCGTTCGGACCGCGAACTGCTATGGATCATGGCCTCGACCTGCAGCTCTCTCGCTCTCCCCTGACGCACACGGCACCCCGTGTCCTCCAGGATCAGCCATCCTATCAATTGACATGTTAAGACACCGTGGATCAAACCATCGTCTATCCGTCACCGCTGATCACTTGGAAGTAGTAATAGCCGGGTGGTAAATGAGACGCGTTCTATTGACGTAGGAAGAGCATAGGGAGATGCCTCCCTGATACCTCACTTGCACCGAATGCATCGATCACCATGACAAATCCCCTTTATGGCTCCGCCGTGAACCTGTGGAATTAGGCGTGTCCCCATCCGGAGCTCGTTACTGCCACTTAATGCTAATTAGCCGTCTCTCCCCGACGAAAAAAAGGGATCCGCTTAGCATCCCAAGGCAAGGAAAATTTACACGGATGCACCTTCGGGGATGGGGGAATCAGAACATGGTTTGCCGCGACTGCCTACTCATAATTCTTGGAATACTACGTGTCGACTGCCAGATCGACTTCGTCCTTACCCCAGCGTTGCCAATGCCTGGTATGTTTCCGATGCCCTAGGGACGAGTCGAGACAATTATTGGTCGGATGACACGACGATGAAGGGTAACTACTACTCTAATACGGCACAGAATGGATTTTGTAATGGAACATCTTTACTCTAACAGGCCACTCCACACGCATCATAAGGATAATCACTGTAACGAGACGATCCGAGAAGACCCCAACAAGCATGACGTACTTGTCATCTATTTCAAACTTGGTAGCTTTCTCTGTGAACCGCGTCCCGTCCTGATTCGGACCACAGCATTTTTATTTGACCCAGGGAATTACAGACTCGCCTCGGACTTCAGGCCACCAACACACGCGTCATAAGAATAATCACTGTAACGAGACGATCCGAGAAGACCCCAACAAGTGGCGTATCTGCCATCCATTCAAACCCGTAGTTTTCTTTTCTAATCCGGACCTCGCGTTCAAAGACTCGAGGATCCATCTCCTCACAGTATACACGAACCCTCTGTATCACCCGAGACCAAGAACTCTACCTGCCATTATGCAATTTGGAATTGCTGCCGGACTCGTTCGCGTCGCAGTTCGAGCCCCCTCGCCCCCCCCCCCAAAAATTGTTACATTCGTTTGCCTGGTCCAGATCGGGGGATTCGATGTCAAGCAAGGATTGTGCCGAGAGAATGCAGAAGTTGATGTTGGATGAGCAGTTTCCCCGGCGCAAGAGCGTAATGGATGTTCCCCCTTCCCTCCCCACGATCTGAGCTAACCGTATCATCAATTGCCACGATTACTTTCCCTAATGTTCCATCCGGCGGATGGCTCTAAGATGATCCCACCGCTACATGGCTGGATACAGTCCTGAGAGAATGATCATCTACAATGGCCTCGGTTACTGATTAGAACTCCTCATCACACCTTGTCATGGTCTGCAGATCGCGAGCGACGGTGGTCAGATTATTCTCCGACGCATGACCCAAGTCATACTTTAGTCCGCTGGGTGGCGGGGTAAATGTTCTGTGAAACTTATATGGGGAGCCCAGAGACGGCTTCGAGTTCTACCGGGTGGAACCATCATTTTTTACCGTCTGGACGTGCTGGCGTTCTAATAAAACATTTGAGTCACTCAACGCGTGACACGAATTCAATCATTGTGGTATACACTCCTTGAACTCTTGCCAGTGTTCTAGCGGTTTAACTGTAGAGCCTAATACCATGCGACGAAACAGCCAGAGACACATAAATCATGGTGATAATCATGTACATACGCGCACATGTCGATCGATTGCTAAGGATATACTGTGATCAGAAGAACGAACTGAGGTGTGAGTGTGTACATGTACTTGTGCGTGCCTATGTGGATGGAAGGAGATGGATGGATAGAAGGAATATTAAAGAGAAAGTCCAGAGACACTTCATGATTATTCCCTGCAGCACGTAAGAAATCGAAGAGACGCGAAGAAGCCAGTAATGATACAACCGAAACCCAGAATATCAAATCCAAGCCCGAACTCACAAGAACAGAGATACAGAGAGAAGGAAAGCACGTGGAGAAAGGGTCGGAAATAGATGAACAGCACCAGAGCATGGAGGAACAACGGAAAACGGGGCAAAGCGCGGACGTACTCTTGCACACCGTAAGCAAAAATACACACGCCGGACAGCCAACAGCGATATCGACGTGTCAGGGACAGTAGATCGTCCCGAAGGGCTTGGGGCACTGGAACATCCAGGCAAAACACATCAGCCTCGGCCGCATCCGTACCCGGCACTCCGGCTTCTGCCACTCCCGTTTCGAGGAATAGGAATCGGAGCCACGCTCGGCTCTCGCAAAAACCTAAACTCACTCCTCGAAGTTCGCTTATCTTGTCTTCGCCCGTGCCTGTGCGTGGGCTCATCCGAGATTGATCGCGGACTCTCCAATCCTCGTCCGGTCCAGTTATCCATCCCAACACTGATGTGAGATGACGTAGGGCTTCTCGGCGGGGCGCTATCAGACCGCTTCCCACTCTTCGCAATGTTCGTCGCCGTATCGCGTGCTCCCGCACCGGTAACTATTAGACGCAACTTCTCAATGGCGGGCGTACCCTGCATCGACATGACACCTCTCACGGGTACGTCTTCCATCCCCAATCCCAAGCCCAAGCCTAGCATATTGTCCACACCATCCCCCTCCTCACCTGCATTTACAGACTGCGCGTCAAGCAACTCGCGAGGTAGGGTCCCGCAGTCGCCCCTCCTCCCATTCTTACACGTCATCCTTCTCCCTCTCTCTTCCTCTCCAAACAATGTACCATGGTGGCTCACCCTCACCGATCTGTCCAACTCTAGTCCTGTAATACCGGGAGTGCGCCCGATCACTGGTGACGACGTTGACCCGTTACTGAACATCGATTGACTCAGCTCGTGAAGCGCAGAGTCCGGAGAAAACAGTCGTAGTCTAGGTGGACGGGAGATGCTCCGACTCGCGCTTCGTGTTGAGAGAGAGCTGGTAGTAGTGGCGCTGGTAGCAGTCGATATGCGGGAAAGTGACCTTCGAGAACGGGATCTACTTCTACCTGCGCAGCGAGCAACTTGGTCGCGACCGTCCTCGTCCTCATGACGCAAGACGTCACATTCTGGTTCGACGCCCACCTCAGGATGGCACGATGGACGAGATAGCTGCGAACGTTCCCGCGACCTTGACGAGTTGTAATCCGCGAACTCGTAGTCTTCAACCGCGTCACGTCGTCGACGTGAAGATAACGCGGCGGAGGTCGACTCATCGTCTCCTTCGTCGCCCCATCCAATTCCCCAGGCTGCATCGTCTACCATGGAGATCGACCAGCGCCGGGATACGGATAGGTCGAGACATCCCCTCAATACGCGCTCTGCACCTCGTCCGATGCCATCCGGCATCTCGAATGCACCTATATAAAAAGGAAACAAAGGGTGGTGAAAAAGATACTGAAAAAGAAGTGGGGGAGTGCTTACCGCGCAAAATCTTCATTGTCAGTCTTGGCTCGAAGGGATCGGAGAAGGGTAGGCGACCCGTAAGGAGAACATAAAGCAGCACACCCAATGCCCACATATCTTGAGCGGGGTGTGCACGGATGTGTCTCCCTTGTGTAGGAAGGAGCAATTCAGGCGCAACGTAAGGTAACGACCCGGCAGGGAAAGCATGAGCTGGATGAACTGGCACCTGCGTCTCATCGTCGAGAGGCATGGACGGCCTGTGCCGGCGGGCATGGAGACGAACAATAGTTGCATGGGAAGAAAGTGAATCTTTTGCTCTTCGTCTGCTGGAGTGAGATATAGTCGATCGATGACGGTGCACAGCAGCATGGTCAGAAGCGTCGTCTTCGTCCGGCTCGCCAATCTTCCTTGCTAATCCGAAATCGCCAATGCGACACACGCCCATTTCGTCGACGAGGACGTTTTCGAGTTTGATATCGCAATGCACATAACCTGCCACTTGGTGTAGGTAGCGTACACCTCTGACGACCTGGCGGAACATCATTCCGACATCGTCATGAGGTAGGCCAGGGGTTCCCTGCCGTTTGAGTATATCAAACAAGGAGCCGGCAGGACAATACAGGGTGACGAAGAAATCCGCATAAGCGGTGTGTTCGAAGGTGAAGAGGGGGAGGATATGTTCGTGGCTGAGAGAAGACCATACTCTGGTCTCGTGGTTTAAGCGCTTACGAGCTAGTTCAGGATTGTTTTGACGTTGTAATTCCGAATGCTTGACGATTTTGATGGCGACGATGCCACCGGAAGGGGAAGAAGCCCGCCTGATAGTGGAGAAGCTTCCATAACCAATTGCGGGGCCAAGTACGTAACCCGCGACGGTCTCGCCTTCGTCATCTGGTTGACGGGTATGATAGGTAGGTGGGGTAAACGCAGAAAGGAAGAGAGCTGCGGGTGAGAGTGACTCGGTGGACGTCGTGGGAGGCACATGGTGGGTGGAGGGGGGTGGCCCAGGATTGCCCAATACAAGATCCGAGGGAGGAGAGTCGTCGATAGGGATATCATACGGGTCGCCCTGGTGTGTGAATACATCAGGACCAGTTGTCCATCGTTCCGCCGGATAAGAGTCGCTGTGGAAGGCTGTGCGATCTGTAGTATGGTATCCTGGATGGGTGTCGAGGATGCAAGTAGGAAAGCTCATGACAAGGAGTGTATCGAGTGGGAGGGGGGGTTAGTTGGTTGCTTGGGGGTATGTTTTATAATGATATGACTTGTGTGTCTTTATACTTCTGAAATGATGAAGGAAGACAGCCAAGGAAGAAAAAAAAACTGCCAGGGGGTATTGAACACAATGAGCGTGGGAAATCAGGGTTCCACACTTACCGGAATCCGAAATGGTTTGTAATCATCCAAATAACATGACCGAAATTAGATATTTCCTCGCCTTCGATGGGGATGCCAGCAATGCAACTACTGCCGCCTAACAGGCCATGTTCACGGAACTCGCTAGTGGCGTCTCCACCATCTTCTTCATGTTCCACTAACACGCATCACCCCATGCCCAGGACATGCGGACCCGCGGACGCGACCTGCTAGCTGGCAGGTGTTGTCGAGGAGTCGTTCTTCCAACAGTCCCTACACTAGTCAGCAAGTGACCAGGCACCCTAATATGCTCGTGGAGTCGTCCAACTCAATTTCAACTCAATATACTCCGGCGCGGCGTTCTCAAAATGGCCGGTACTACGTACAAACCGTCCATCGCACAGGACTGTTCGCTTATCCACCTTGACGCACTGTTGGATGCTGCCCCTAATGTGAAGCCACAGCTTTACATCTTTTGATAGCGCAGCTTGCCTCGCCCAGACTGCGCAAACCGCGGCAGAACAAATCTAGGCATGATTTGGAGATCAGGACCGTCATAAGATCTGATTCCCAGCCCTCAGGCCACCACGTAGCAGTAGCCTTATAACTCTCATGATCTCATGGATCGCTTTGTTTGTGTCCTCCTCTGTGGTGCAAGATTGAGTTGGCCCTAACGCCAGCGCTTCAGGCGATCAGCGTGCCTGGGCTTTGCGTGTAAACCACCGACGAGCGTGGAACCTGACATTCATTTTTCCACTCAGAGTGGGATACTCTTGTCGTAACAGCCTCGAGCCATCACCCAGGCCAGGCAATAATGCAATCGTGGCGCGATCCGCTAGCGAAGGCACAGCGGGCTCGTTCCCTTCTTCATTCGTCGGAGCCCAGCGCTGCCGCATGAATCGGCGTGCTAGTTGGAAACGCCACAAATCACGAATCATATCGATGCCGGTGTGTTCCTGTTCGACATCATTGCGAGCATCACTGCTTTGTTCCACAGTTGTAACTGGTAGCTCCCGCAAACCGTGGTAGTATTATCGAGCAAAAGTCACTCCAAGTCGAGCTAGACGGAAACGTCCTACACCGTCTACAATCCCTGGGACCTATCTTAGCTGTAGTGTTACGGATTTCTCTTCCCAGACTTGTCTGTTTGCGTCTGCCTTCATGATATGGTATTAATGTAAGGAGCATGACGGGAACTAACGCGACCAAGTAAACGAACGTATACTGCACTTGCGTGTACAGGTAGGTCTATGTCCGCGCGAATCCGTCCTGATTACAAAAAATAAAGATGGAAAAAAAATGGAGGAAATGCCTACGTGTTGACGGAAACTTTATGGGAAGGAAAGTTGAGCGTAGACGGGCCCTTACTCAAGCACCGAGGCTCTATGTCACGGAGCTCCGCTCGCTAGCCAAGTCACCATACCATACCGTAAATCACATGAACACCGACCCCAAACCAATGCTCCACAACAATAGCACCAACCCACTCAGCCATGCCCCACTGCCGCCGTCCAATCTCCGCGGCTCACCCGAATTCGACCTCTCCAGCAGCATTTCTCCCTCCAGCAAATTTCTTTTCTTCTTTGTCGCCGTACTGGCAGCCGACACGTTCCTCAACGCCTGCGTCGGCAACATATTCGGCGAAGTTGACAGTTGTGCCATAGGTGGAAGTGGTGACCCATCGAATTGATAAAGCTGTAACATATACCCCAGCGTCGGATCTTGATAAATCGTCCATTGGACATACAACTCCGTATCGTTGTAGGTTTCCATGAAGTTGGAGATCGCTGCACACGGGTCTTGAATTTGTTGATACCCATCCCCAAATGGGGTCATGACGATAGACCCGTTAGAAACGAGCTCGTAAGTCCCGTGACACCAGTTCATGACACCGGTGATGCAGTTTGGGGACGTGCCTGCACGAATAGAGAGTGCGCGTTTCAGTATTCTTGATGAGGAGCATATTTGGGGAGAAAAGGAAGGCTCTGACCGTTTCCATTCATGCGGTATCGCGCAATCTCGTAGTAACCGTCGCTTGTACTGCACAGACGTGAAGATATCGACCAAAAGAGGTGGTGAATCATACTCACAACGAATACGACATTCCTGTCGTTTTGGGATAGATGAACGACATGTTGGCCGGTTGGGCGAATCCCTGTGCATAAGGTCACACACCATGAGGACTACGCACACAGGAAACATAAACGACTGACAGCGCCAGTGACGACATTCTGACTACCAGATGACCACGTCCCATAGATGGTTGTCACATTATGTTGCAAGGTGTATTGGATATCCTGAGCGAGTGCAGGGAGGGGTAAAAGGGCGAGAAGGGGAAGTGAAAGAAGTAAGGGCATCATCGCGATGAATGCGAAGCGAGGAACGAGCGGTGTCTTTGTTTGTCTTGTATGGGCTTGTCCGTTCTTGCACCTCCGTTGAAAAATGACTGAACTCGCTACGACACCGACGACCACGCAGCGGTTGTGAAGCGGGGAAGGCAAAGGAAGTGGAAGAGTATTTATTTGGTTCTATTTGGTCTCTCCTCTGTGGAGCTCTTGTTTCAGTGGTTTCTATTCCTGGCCGATACGATACACATGTATGTAGACTAATCCTTCTTAAGCTCTCTGCGAATGACGAACATCCGCTCGCTGTCTTCCGATGTCGTCAACTCTTGTACACCTCTCACACCCTCTAGCCCCTGCAAACCTCGTCCCTTCTCAAGAATAACATAGATTTCCAGACCATCTCCGACCTAGCGCGCCGGTCAGTCACACCCAACCAAAAAAAACCAGGGGACAACGCGCGTACCTCGATGTGCCTCTCTGTCGCACTCGTGAACGAATCGATGACGAGCGCGAGTACTACCTGGAGTGGCAAATGTGTCGGATGAGACGTCCCTGGTGCAGGTTGCTGGTTCTTGAAGTAGATCTATACCACACAAACATCTGAGCTACCGAGCGAATGCCATGTCAAAAACCGGACATACCTGGTTATCTAGAAACGGCTGCAGGAGGGACTGGGCTGGCCCTGCTGCGCGGCAAGTCTCGCGCTCGTAGGACCCCACGGGGTCGAAGGAGTAGACTGCACCCGAACCTACACGATGGATGGAAATGACGAACAAAACTAAAGGTTGACAAACATCAACGTACCATCCTCCTCGATACCTCCCAAAATATTATACACGTAGTACGGGAAAAACCTGCGGGAGTATAACATCGTTTGGATCAACCGCGCAATCGACCGAAGAGACATATCCTTTGCATGAGCGTGTCGGTACCACTAACCGCGTTAACCAAGTGTGAACCAGCACGAACTAAAGAGACCGAAATCGCCACGAAAAAAGACACACCTCGAGGCGTTGCTTTACATTCTTGACAAACATATTTCCGTCCGCTGCGAACCCATTCACAGCCAATACTGCACGATCTGTCCTGAACCACATGACGAAGATGATAGAGCATGAGAGGGAGGATTAGCCGACCGCAAACCCCACCGTGAAAGAGAGATACGTACAACCGGAATACCTTGGGCGCATACCGCGTCTGAATATTGTATCCCTCGCTCTGGCGCGTGTCACCCGCTACGACGCTAAAATCTGCACCGGCGACGGCAAGGATCGTACCGCCATTCTCGGTGTATGGATTGAACGATGACATCGTATGTGGGATGATGAGGTGGCCCGCGTAATCGAGCTTATTGTGTACCAACGCGTTGGCGGAGTTTGAATGCAAGCCCTTATGCACGATGTGACTACTAGTACATACATATGTACGGGCACCGTAACTAACAAAGTCATCGACCTGCAATACGAAGATGGGCGTCATCATATAAGATGAGGAAGAAAACGATGAATACACCACTAGTGAGGTGTCGACTCTGCACGAACCTCCCGACAATACCGTGCGAGACCTACTCATGTGCTCAAGCACCGGGCGCGAAATGCGCTCAAGACACTCAGGCGGTCACCGGTCGCCTCGTGTCTGTAGTACAGTGTTAGTTCCTTGCCGTTGTGTACATGTGCTGCAAGAAGTAGTTTATCCAAATGCAAGCGATAAAATAAGATAAGTGATCTGTTAACCTTATCGCTTGATAAACGATCTGCGTAGAGTCAACACTCCAATCTCGACCGCAATGAGTATGTCTGGCACATAATCCGGTCTGCCATTCATCTTAACACATCTCACAGACCTAGAAACGCTAGACGGTCGCCTACTCTTCGCCGTCCCAAAGAAGGGTGCGTACTGTGGTATCCCACCCTGGTAAGTTACCTGATCTTGACCGTCTAATCAGGCCGGCTTCATGAAAAATGTTTGCAATTGCTCTCCGGTGCGTGCAGACGCGTCTCCCAATTCATTAGCAAGCATCCAAGTGACTTGATCGTGCAGGAGCCGATATTCAGTTCCGGAAATCTCACCGCCTCGACGTGTGTCTTGTAATGAACCTCCCCATTGCCCTGTGAGCACTCCGACACACTGTGCATATCAGAAACAAACTGTCTGATCACCGCCACAGAATTTTCCTTCCGGCAGCAGATATACCTTCCTTCGTCGGGAATGGAAACGTTGATATTGGTATAACGGGTCACGATGTGGTTCTAGAGGCAGGCATGCAAAACAAAGTCACGGAGATCCAAAGGCTTGGATTCGGCAAATGCGCGCTGCAAGTCCAAGTTCCTGAACACGGACCGATCCAGTCTGTGGAGCAACTTGCAGGAAGGCGTGTCGTGACAAGTTTCGAAGTCCTGTCTGCGGAGTACTTTGGTAAACTGGATGGTCAGCTGCAGTTGACCGGTGATCAGAGGACGAAGATTCAATATGTGGGAGGCAGCGTCGAAGTTGCTTGTGCGCTTGGTCTGGCAGATGGCATAGGTATGTAGTTAGTGACATCTCGTGCAATCAGTAGAGCTTATCGCGATGCCGGAAATCAGTGGATCTAGTCGGTATGTGTCTAGCGAGCTCGAAACACGTCTCGTTCAGTTAACCACTTTTGCAGAGTCAGGTGAAACGATGCGTGCAGCGGGTCTACGCGCCATCTCTACCGTGCTCGAAACGGAGGGTGTCCTTATCAAATCAAACACACCCTCTCGAGCTGATCTTACTCCCCTGATCGACTTGGTCGCAAACCGTATAGCGGGCGTAGTCGCCGCCGAGAAATATGTGGTCTGCTCGTATAATATCTCCAGGGACAACTTGCCTCTAGCCGTACAGATCACGCCGGGTAGAAGAGCGCCGACCATCAGTCCACTGGATCAGGAAGGCTGGGTCGACGTAAGTGCGATGGTCTTGAAGAAGGACTGTGCAGGAGTGATGGATGAACTCGTCAAGATTGGTGCCCAAGATGTCCTCATTTTCAACCTGGATAATTGTCGGGTTTGACAGGCTCCAATGCCAGGGTAGAGGCGACAGGGGTAGCAGTGCGCTACTCCCGCCAGTGGCCTGCCACGCTCGTATTGCACACGGCTACTTATAGTTTGTATCTGAAATGTGGTTCACTGCATTCAAGTAGAGAGAAACCTTCATCTGCCCAGGACATTATTTCGTTCCTCCCCCCAATTGTCCTGTCGCAAACTTTTTCTTTGCCTTCAGGACCAACGGTATTTACATCAATATTTCAAAACTGCTTAACGAATGTCAATTCCATGCGTGATATGTATGTATAGCAAATTTGAATCATACATACCAACAGCCGACGGTCACAGCACACCCAATGGCTGCTACTGACTTATGCTTGCCACAACTCCGACAATAATCGAAAGCGCTCATCAGAAGAGACGAAACTCTGATTAGTAAAAGTTTGATGTAGGGGCCTGGATCTGAAACGTTTTCTGTGCTGTTTCCTGCCTTCAGGTCAATCCTTTGTCTAATGCAGTGCGGGCCCCCGGGCAATTAACGTACATCACCTACCGGATTATCAGTTGACCAGCACGCTGAACCGTCTGCATAAAGGACGAATCCCGACTCGACAGTAGATTTCCATCATACCACCGGAGCAGGTAGTTACCAGGATGTCCACACCCGACACGTTCAAAGTCCTGCTCGGAAAACTTGTCAAAACACCCGAGTCGTTCACCTCTGAGGACCTCAAAGCTGCTCTTAACCATCTTTTCACTCCAGATGTCGTTCTACCCGCACAAATCGGCGCCTTCTTACTTGCGTTGCACAATGCAAGAGTGGAAAGAAAGCCAGAGAATCTCGCTGCCGCCGCCGACGTATTGCGCGCCCGCGCGGTGGAGGCCACACTCGAGGATGGGGATAAGGATTTCGTAGTTGATATCGTAGGCACAGGCGGAGATGGACACAACACGTTCAACGTTAGCACGACCGCCGCGATCGTTGCCGCAGGCGCAGGTGCACGCGTTATCAAAGTAAGTACGCCGTTCATCCTTTTCACCCTCATAAAGACAGCAACAACACCCAACAAATGTCTAACATTGCCACTCAGCACGGCAGCAGAGCTTCGACCTCGTCGTCAGGGTCAGCAGATCTTTTGGAACGCCTGGGATGTCTATTCGTCCCGCCTACACTCGGGACCGTCGCCTCAATCGCACCGGACCCCTTTACATTCATTTTAGCACCTCATTATCATCCATCACTTGCAACGATTGCGCCCTATCGAAAGGCCCTTCCTTTCCGCACGCTCTTTAATGTCCTAGGTCCACTCATCAATCCTGCACGCCCCAAGGGCATGGTTCTCGGCGTAGCTGAACGCGAACTCGGCCTTCCCTTCGCCAAATCCCTGCTTGATGGTGGCGTCCAACGTGCGCTTGTTGTCTGTGGTGCAGAGAACCTCGACGAGATCAGCTGTGCAGGGGACACATGGGTGTGGGAACTTCGAGACGGGCAAATCATCGAGGCGAAGCTGCACCCCGAACAGTTTGGGTTACCCGTTCATCCTCTCATAGAAGTAGCGGGGGGGACAGCTGCTGAGAATGCAGAGACGTTGAAGACACTGCTGAAGTCTGGTGAGAAAATACCAGAGAATTTGACGCCTATCTTGCACTTTGTGCTACTGAACGCGTCCGCACTTCTAGTGGTTGCAGGTCTGGCAGAGGATTATAAGCAAGGTGTTAGACTTGCTTTGGAGAGTATGACGTCGGGAGCGGCTTGGCAGGCTTTGGAGACATTCCGCGACGCTGGAAGGCGTGCATCTCAAAGGCAGTGATATGTATACAGAATAGTTTTTGGTTTGTCTGATAGGTTGCATTTCCGCCAGCAACAAACTGATAAGTCGTGAGCACATTGCTCCATTACTTTGCGCAGTCACCTTACTGCTGTCGTGTAAACTGCTATCCTCACAGCAACCTCGCAGTAATTAAGTTTGAGTGGACTGCCTCCGAGATCAAGACGTAAACACTCAAATGGGGAACATAATTTGGCATACATCGTTGCGAGTGCTGTTGGAGTGCTGAATCAAATTTTCCAAGTGCCCGTGGCTGGACCCGATAGCCTGATAGCAATCTTCCTCAGTTCAATGTATATTCCTACTTGTTTTCGCGGTCAGTTATATATTGCGACGAGCGGATCGATAAACAATCGCTTGCCAATGACCAGGCGGGAAAGAACGCTCTGCGATAACTTCAACTAACTTCGGCTTCCTGAGGAGGCTACGTTACGATCCTGATAAGCCCTTCTTGTATTGAACATAACCAAATTTTGGTTTGGCTTTACGGGTGCATTCGGTGAGTTGGGGTATCGTCGTGCTATTCCGCTCGTATTCAACGGCCGGGTATCAATCGGCAATTGTGTGTTCTGCAGCTGCCAACCTTTACTATTGTCGACCCCTGCTAAGCATGGTACTTGTCACCGCATTCTGTGCATCGAGGCTAACTCGTGTTTCCAGTTGAATTCTTAAAGTCATTCTAACGTAACCTACAAACAGACAAGGGTCAGCTTCTGTGCTACTTTAATAACGGAGAATCCGCATCAGAATACATACCAACATTGGTACAAGCTGGGTACGAGGGGCTGGATGGATTACTACTATATTCAACAGCCCATCGCGGCAAATTAGCTCTGCTTCTGGCCTGCTGCCGATCACACCTCTCAGGATTTGGTCCAAAGGTGACTGCTTGTACTCGTTCTCGTACTGCTTTCGACATCTTTCACTGCTGGAGTCTTAGTTACGACGAATTCACGGCAGTTACCCCACAGATTCTTATGCCTCTGGTTGCTGATCTGGCCACCCCTGACCGAAGGGGAATAGCACTTTCTGCGGTACTTTCAGGCTTGTTGTTGGGTATTCCGGTAGCTCGAGTGCTGCCAGTGTCATTGCCAACTCTACTTCGTGGTGCATAATCTATTATATAGCAATCTATCCGGATTACCCTGTCAAAAACATAGATTTGAACTGGTGCAGGCCGCCTTGATCAATATCGCATCGAGTGCTTGTCTCAGCGTGTCTTCGGTCACTTCGCGTTCCTGTTGGGTGGCCCGCCATACTATTATTCGACGTAAGTCAGGGAACGTTTCTTTACGCCGCAGAGCCCGAGCTTATAATTCGGTTGGTCCTCGTGGACTCGTTCGGACTTGTTGGGATGTTTGATTGGACCTTTCGCTGGCCGCCTTGTTAACAAGCTCGTTATATCTTAAGTTGCACAGATGGCGGCTGGCGGAATAAACGTTTCTGCGGTTACTATTGCTCGTTTCGGTTTAGACGCAGCCCGCGAGATGCGACAGATGTCGTTGTCAGTGCTGTCTTTTCGCGGGACCAGTTCTGTGCGTTGTCAGCGAAAAGCCTGACAAAGCAAAAGAATATCAGCGACAGCCCGGGCACGCCTAAATGCCATACTGATTCTATCCGTGCGTCGTTGGTTCCTCTAACTCCAAGTAATGAGTTAACGCCCTGGAGCACTTTATCGGCAAAGTTATGGGCACGTCGGTTGGTATAATAGTGTTCGTTCAGCATGACCGATGTGTATGTGCGCTACTTTCGCAGGCTTGGCAAGAACTCTATCTTGTCATGCTGTTTCTTGCGCAGACCACATTGTCCAAGGAAACGTTGGTGCGGTTATGATGGGCAGCTCGGAAGCAGGCTGTTGACCCGGAAGACGTAGACAATTCCTCACGGGAGGATCTGGAGGGGAAGTCAATGAAGGCCGAATCTAGGAGGTGGGGGATCAGAAAGAAACTGAAGATGGGATAGTCTGAAACAGTTGCCCGTGAGATGTTAGCAAATTGGTATGATTTCGAATGCGTGTGGTTGGCAGGTACCTTAGTTATATCTCAGATCTCATGACATTCACGCAAAAACATGCGAGGCATTTGCACTGATCAATCAGAACGCGCTGCGGTGCTATTGGAAAAGGGACCTTGTGGAGCTAAGTATTTGATAGCGGCAGGAGCTTTGTATGATTGGAGGTGGGATATGGAACGAAAGAACTTCTATTGGCACTCGCTTTCAGTGAACCATATTACGGCAATACCTGTCGGAGTGCTGTGGAGAAACAGCGCCCACGGAATGAGGTAATTGTGAACGCGATCAAGTATCGCATTTACAGCAAGTACGCTTTTCCGGGCCAAGAAGCCTGTCACGAAGAAGCTAGTCTGAGATTGTATACGCGGGACATATATAGCGATAACCTTTTGAGCATATATAGAAGACGGACTCGGCGACGTCGGAACGAAACAAGAGGAGCTCATCTGCAACGCAACAGAGCCAGGCCTGAGTCCGTGATGCAGGGAAACGCGGCATGAGGCAGGCCATAGTACGCGTCGATAGAGAGGATAGAGTTTACACGGATGCACTCTGAAACACGCCCGCCACCGTGACTATGGGCACTACTAGTTGGGATTTAGTGAGCCCTAGCGGAGGAAAAATTGTCCTGATGGCCCAATAGGACTAAGAAGTGATTGGAACTTCGCCTGCTGCGATCAGTAGAAACCAACGGCTTGCTCTTGTGCGGTGAGGTTCGATCGTCAGAAGTCGCCTTGTCGATCGGCCTCGGTCAGTGGTGTTTCAGGAGTCTGACTGTTGCAACGAGGTGGACGGACGGTACTCTCAGGTAACCCATGTGCGGACTACTCCGCCGTATCAACAGGCTATTACGGGTGCCCAGGCTGGATGAGATCTGGCAGACCAAACGCCAAACCAAACTGATAGGAAGATGGACGTTACCCATTAACCTAAGTATACACCAATCCGGCTGGTGTGCCACAAATGTTAGCGTGCGAAGGGTTCCTTTTTTTTTGGGACGCACCGCGAAGATAGAGATAATTGCACAAATGAGTGGTTACAGGGTGAAGGGGCGTAGGACGAGAACCCGAGGACCCGTATCAAGCATTCATAGTTGCTTACTATAACTCCTGAGCGCTACGGTTATTTCTCGGTAGACGATCTGAGCGTTGTGAGCTAGCGCCGATGATACATGGTAAACCTTAACCCTTACCATCTTGTACATGTATGGTAGGCATGGCCATGACACTATGCCACTCCGCACTATCGGGAAAAGGAAGACAAAAAAGCGATTATCATGGTCAACCAAATGGCCATTGGAGATAGGTCTTGGATCTCGACTTGTCCTCATCAGGCCCAGTACCTTGCAGTACCAGGCTGCGGCCTAACCCGCATCGAAACCAAAGACCCCTGGAACTGCGTCATCTGGCTATGGATGGCCCTTGATGCCGTTTTCCTGGTTGAGGATGTCCTCGTTAGCCATTTTGGCGCATTCCTACCGTGTCGCAATTCACGTTCTCCCACTGTTCCTAAAACATATCCCACTGACCAGCGACGCTGATAAAATTGTGAATCAACAGAATAGTTGCCATTCGGTCTGCCTGCAGGAGTATCGGAACAAAGTTACTAAACATGCCATGATCGAAAGGACGATATTGGGTGCGACGATCATATGGTGTGACGCACGGGTAAGGGTTTGCAGGATATAACAGGAGAGGAATGGAGCTATTTGGAGACTGCATCAGTGTGAAGTAGTATACATCACTCACATGAAGACGGACGTTTCTGGGCGTGACTCGGCGGTAAACACCGTAGACACCAGATGCGTTTTGGTAGGCTATATTCCAGTGTTGACTGAACTCAAAAATAACGAAAATAATTATGTGCCTGAGATAAACCGCAGGCTTAGAAGAATAAAATATTTCAAGTTATATCGAAGACCACCAGGCCTACCATCTCTCATCCTATCGTTAAGAGGTCAAATGCGGCGCGGGCGTCAATCTTGAAGCCATACCGCTGTATTTATTATTTTGCACTGCAGACGTTGATTGACAGTGGATACCAAACTAGAGGGCGCTGTAGGGTCAGTGCCATTTCAACCCTGTCCATGATGTGGCTGTTATACCTACACGCCATAATCCTTGGAGGGTGGCTTCCAAGTAGGTCTTGTTCGTGGCAGCATTTTCCGCGCAACAACCGTGAGGTTGACCTTAGGTTGGGTTGTCTATTTGAAATTGATGCAAAACGAAGCTCGGCATCGTGGCATACCTCCCTATTCAGATTTATTATATTCTAGCATTTTCACCTCACAGAGAGGCATCCACCGTCTCTCGGTGATGCGCTTTGAATCCCGGCGCATGATATCGACACGATTTCATCGTGCGTGTCACCGTCCGTTACCAGATGGCGTTCTTAGCATTCAGTATATTCCGAACTGTAATTAGTGCTTGTCTTCACATCTTTCGCCTAAACACACTCATTTCTGTGGGCCACCCTACGTCTTCACTGATCAGTGGGTTTCCCCGACAACCTTTCGAGAATTCTGGGGATATACTCATCCTGTCCTCGTGCACCCACTGTCGTCTCTAGTGTGATTGAATGCAGCATCGTCAGTTTACCTTGGGATGTTACACATCAGTGTCCTCCATCAGAAAGTGGAAATACCATTTTTTGTTTGTGCGGCCGATAGGTCACATATAATTGATCATTATTATTCGCCAACTCCTCCGAGTCACCAGCATAAAGGATGTTCTGCCTATACTGAAAATGTGTGTCCAGCGAGGCATAACAATCACTAATATCAGGGGATCGTGGCATGCAAGACAACCAGTAAGCCGTTATAGTACACATGATAGTTTTGATCATAATTCGACCCGTCTGGCCTCCTTCCGCAGAGATGCCCCCAGCCCGGAGATATGGTTTGGAATGCAACCGGTGAGCATGCTACAGGAAATGAAACTATGGAACATTTGATTGCGTGCAGGTGGGTTCAATGATGTTGGAATTTGCCCGCGCAGCATGGTTGCAACGACGAGATCGGACGCTGTGACAGTCTGCGTTGCCAGTGGCACAGAACATGTTGGTGCGATCGGATTGCCGTCATACGTGTTCAGAAAATGGATTAGTGCGGAGTGCACCGAACCCTGAGTTGGCCTGTTTTGCTTTGTAGTGACGTCCTCGCAGCTGATCCGTTGATAAGTGTCTCAGGAAGTGTGACTTTTTGGGACTAAGAGTTACCTTAGTTGAAGTGGGGCCGAGCATCGCACACCCTATAGCCTGTTCCGTACTGCCTTCTCATCCTGTATGAATGGATTGCAGCACGCTGGATCGATCAGATGATACTATATGTTCGCGCCGAATCATTTTACGTTGTTACCTAATATTTTGTTCGAGGTAATTGGCTCCGCACCCTCTGGTGTGACAGATAGGGGAAAATGGGATCCTGGACTATAAAACATCAGTGGTAGAGAACTGTCTGCCATTGCACTCGTGTTTTATTTTCTGCTACTCACCAATATGACCCATTCTCCCCTTAATTCTGATCATCCCCTCTCTTCATTTGTATGGACCGTCTCTCGGTTATTTAATGAGTGGTTAGTGGCGTCACTCTGCTTCTATTATTTGCTATGACCCAAGGTCCTCGCGTGGCATTTCAATTGAATTTGTCACTGTTGTTCCTTGGCTCATAGCTGAAATAGTAGGACAGAGTGTCCCGCTCATCCTCAGAATAACCAGTGCCTTGTCCATCTTGAAATCTGTCTTCAAGTGATTATGGTTCTTGCATCTTTTCCAGCCCAGCACATTTGTCTGTGATGTTCGGATGATGCTGTAATTTTATTTTCATGATATCTCTTACGAACATGTGTATACTGCTGTGTTCGGCGACGGGACTATTTTTGCCATCGTTATCCGGTTTTGGTTCCTTTGTTAATCCTGGCAGTCTTGCCTCGGCAGCTTCCTTGCTATCTGATGCCATTCTGTGGGACACTGACGATCACAACAGCATATGCATGTGTCAAGGGCCCGCGGTCAATAGCACCTATAAGAGGCACTTGCGTTTGACCTTCCAATTTGACAATGGGCGTCTCGACGCCACATTACTTCCTCTGACATGAGGAATGCATGTGGAACCACTCCTACACATCAGAGTGAGTAGTCGCACCATTTGGACCGGAGGGTTCCATTGACAAACAAGTTCAATTAGGGAAATACAGTGAGTGACATTGTAGGATGAAGGGATATAGTGAAGGGGTACAGGAGGGTTGATAACGGTCCGTATCCACAGAACGATGCCGACGTTTGTCACTTCAATAGTTCATCGATTATTCTCTCGTCCGGTATGTTTGCAACATTAGATCCCCTGTAGTTCAATCTGCGCAGAACGTCAATCTGGGCGTTTTACCGCATTTAGCATCTCGAGCGACTGCAAAAGGTCGACCACGTACCACTTTCGAACGCTCGAATCCAAGACCCTCGAACTGAGCTACATGGGTTTTTTCAAGACCCGCTATAGCTACCTCATCCCTTCCAGAGCTTTTGATATCGACCTTTGCTATCGACCCAGGGCCGCCGGCATAGATCTGCGTCCAGTACCGTGCTGTCTCCTCGAAGCTGTTTTTGCTTGTCATGTAATGCTTCGCGACCTCAGCATCTTGAGGATCGTTTGGCTCTGGGGAACATAAGAGTGATTGTAGCGATATCAAGGTTGATTTGAGGGTCAGCACAGGGGACCATGTGTCTTTCAAAATGTCAAGGCAGATAGCACCGGACGCCGATGATATGTTAGGATGGTACACCTTGGTGATGAACTTCATCTTCACGGGTTGAAAGGGGTACGATTCAGGAATAACAATATCCTGTAGGGGAATTCGTTTGACATGCAACTAGCACGCGGCACACGATGTGACACGCACCACTTCAAAGACGCCTCCTTCGTACGGTGTGTCTTCGGGGCCGGGAAACGATCCTTTCAGATGGAAAGGGGATGAATCGACGAGATCGATTCTGATATTGGAGGCTTTATCATTCTTACAGTCTGAGTGAGGACGACCAATTCGCGCCGATGAGACATGATAACAGTTAACAGCTCTCCATACCTGCGATCTCCTTGTTAACTCGACGCAAGCGCGCATCCATATTGGCTACGTAGACGTTTTGGAGCAGTGGTTGGGGTCGTACACTGGCATGGCTGGAAGCGGTCACGTGTCGCCATACCAAACGGCCACCGCTTTCTCGAGTCACTGAATGAATGAAAGTACCAGGCCCTCGCTGATGCTTAGCTTTCCCAGGTGGTAAGTATGCATTTTACCGTGTGTAAAGCATTGGATATGGCGTAGGGATATTTAGGGCTCATCAGCTGTCGACCCGTGAAATAATGGAGCCTTCGTCGTCACTCATGGATGCTATTCGTTGGCCAATATTGCCATAATCGGAGGTCAAACCCTACATACAGACATCGATCCATCAAACTGCACAGTCCACTTCATTCGTCACTATGCCATCGACACTATCCATGCGGCAAAGGGTGGAGAAGTACATAGATCGTCTCCAGCAGCAAATAGTCTCTGAGCTGGAGAACTTGGACGAGACAGCTCCAAAGTTCCGCCGTGATGAGTGGGTACGGCAACAAGGTGGGAGAGGCCTGTCGTGCGTCTTCGCCTGTGCCCCCGAGTCGGGGAAGACCACCTCGTCTGTGGAGACCATACTCGAAAAGGCTGGAGTGAACGTCTCTGTCGTACACGGCATGCTCCCACCATCCGCCATCAAGGAAATGCGCTCCGATCATTCTTCGATCCCTTACGATGGTAAAACAAGCCTGCCTTTCTTCGCTGCAGGCATCAGCCTCGTCATCCACCCCAAGAACCCGTTCGCACCAACCGTGCACGCGAATTACCGCTACTTCGAAATCACCGAAAAGCCTACCGAGGGACATGAGGGTCCCCCCAAAGTCGTTGCTTGGTGGTTCGGCGGAGGTTCCGATCTAACTCCGAGCTATCTTAGCGAGTTTGAAGTGAAACACTTTCATCAGACTCTAAAGGGGGCTTGTGATCAACATGGTAGCGAGCTTTACCCCGCTTTCAAAAAGTGGTGTGACGAATATTTCTACATCGTCCACCGCCAGGAAACTCGAGGAGTTGGAGGACTGTTCTTCGACGATCTCTGCTCTGAGACACATGCACGCCTATCGGACGACATCACCAGGCCGCGTACGCCGGACGAAATATTCTCATTCATCCAGAGCGTCGGAGACGCTTTCATCCCTTCTTACATTCCCATTCTGAAAGCCAACGCGATCAGACCTTACACGGAGCACCACCGCCGATGGCAGCTCCTGCGCAGGGGCCGTTACGTGGAATTCAATCTGGTGTACGACAGGGGTACAAGGTTCGGACTAAAGACTCCATCAGCTCGCATTGAGAGCATTTTGATGAGTCTGCCAGAGACGGCAAGGTGGGAGTATATGACAGATCTTGGGGTAAGCGAAGAGAGCGAAGAGTGGCCTCTCGTGAAGGTTTTGAAGGAGCCGTGCGAATGGGTGTAACAAGGAAATGTCTCGTGTTTGTGCTACGTGAAAACGACGTTACTCCGTTATGTTACCCTTCTGAAACCGTCTTGAAGCTAAATACTTGTAGTATTGGTACGATGTCCTTGTGTATATAAGCAATATCTCGAGGTTTCCCTCTGATTTTGCGAACTGAGCCGCACCACCGAGATGAGCCTAACATGAGTGGCCCATGTAAGTGACTCCTCAGAAAATAGGATGCCTTGTTATCAGTCCATATGGATGAAAAAATGAAACCACGAAGATCTTTCAAAAAAGCAGCCAGGTTGCCGAGAGACACTACCGAAGGAACTTAGTTAAAAACAGCTATCCGTAGGTGGCATGGGATGGGATAAGTGGAATATACAGTCATCGATTACATAAACGGGGGAAAGTACATTCACTCCTCTATTGACAGATAACTCATCCAGTTCACTGTGGTTCATTCAGTTCTTTCTGGGCCTGACCCTTCTCATTGCGTGCATTCCCTGCAATAAAAAACGGTCAACGATAGCGACAACATGTAAACTCAAAACTTGTGACTTACCTGCCAGCTGCTGATCCCTATCACCGGAGACGGCACCAAAAACAGAGTCTTTATACCCCCCAACTCTGTCTGTCATACCTTCTACATAACCCTTTGCCTGTGCCGCCTTGTACTCCCCCTCCCCGCGGGAATGCTCTTCTTTCCCTGACTGCGACCATGACGACGCGCTAGTTGCATCCCCAATCTAAAGAACCGTCGACATCGGAAAAAGCAGCACAGACTACATCACGCACCGCCTCGACAGCTGACCCCTTCACGGAATGGAATTGACCAGAGAGTTTGCTACGGACGATGGTTCAGTCCCTTCTCACCAAAAAACACGGTGAAATTACCTGGGTTCTTGGTTCTGAGTTTGGTTCTGGTTGTCGGACATGGTGGCTATTTAGTAGCAATGCGGGAGAAAGCTCGATGTTGGACTGATAACTGCCCGTCCGGCAGGCATCCTATTTATATTGTCGTCGTACACATAACGCGAAGGTGGCTGTCGCCGATCCGGCCCTCTCTGAATGACATCATGGCTCGGTGTGATGACGCGCGTGGAGCGCCAATAGGCTGTCAGCGCCCCACACAATCGTCATGATGGGGTATAGGCACGTGCCGCGCCACTGTCCAAAAAGTCAGTTTAGACGTACTAGATACTATAACACCCTTCTGATTTGACCAGGTACTTCCTGCGTTTAACCGCCCAGCTGATAGACATAATCTCGCAAGGCCGGCTTGGGTTCTGGCAAGCGGTAATGCGAGACCCCCTGACACTTCTGAGGCGTTATTGATGGAATATACTTCATTGAGGGTAACAGGGAAGGCGGCCGAACTTGGGTAAATGCAAACTTTTGGGACTGATCGTATCAGGCGAGCAGCGACAACTGAAAAGTCGCAGCGCAGATGGCTGAATTGGTGACGTCTTGATGTGAGTAAAAGCAGTCTGCGTGGGATCATGTGGTAGCTCTGTCAGTGGAAGAATCTGCGGATGAGATAGAAGCACAACAGTCGATCGGAAACAGCGAGACACCTGTAAGTACCGAGGAGTTACATGTCCGATGTGAAATACCTCGTTTTGGGGGAATGTGAATGAGAAAATTCTGCAACTTGAACGCCGCTAACCAGTATGTGACACCTTTCTAGTGAATGCACAACAAATCGCGACCAAGCACCTGGGAAGCACGGTAAGAGTGGTCGACTCAAAGGACACCACCATAGGATTCCCCCGCCCGAGACAGGATGTTGGATAGACACCACATATTAATTCGCTGCGATAAGGCGGATGGCCTTCGGCCAAGGGACTGTGATAGAAAGTGTACATATAACGTTACGTACAAAAGTGTTAAGCTTAAGTTTGATCGGGTTGAACGGGAAGATGTAAGTATCCAAGACCTGCAACCATATGGGTAGGTCAGTCGCCACAAATAAATTGAATTTGGATAGGAATTTGGTCACTCCGAGAAAGGCTCTGCTCGCTTGTGGGTTAATTAAAGGTGACCAACTCAAAGTTCAAGAAACACGCCCAATGCACTGGTTGATGTTCATGTGTGACAGCACACTATTGGCACGTAGACAAGTTGTTGGAAGAAGAGCGGAGGTAGTCCTCACACGTGAACATGATGTGATCCAAGCAGTACCTCAATCAGGACGCGATTTCCAGAAAGGGTGCAATTAGACTTACAGGCAACATGCTTGAGGGAATTGCTGTGGTCAGTGCTGGGAAAAGAGGTCCAAACACCTTGTGCATCGTCGGTCAATGGCGTAAGACACTCCTATCGCACAACGGGACAAAGTTGTCTCCAGAATACAAACTCTAGTCATTCTCGCCTCAACTTGCAATAGACAACTTTATCGCACTTACTGCACCGAATCTAAGTTGCGATACAGTAAACAGTCTGTGAACAGAAAGAAAACAGAATTATATGTCGAGACATCTTTACGCAGATGGACACTCGCGCCCAACACCAACTACCCGAGCCTCCGGCCCGCTCGGAAGGTGCGAGTCCGGAGTTCACTTGTATAGTATGACGCTTGCCAGATGTTGTCCCGGTATTATAGTACGCATTCGTAGAGTCCTAGTCGGCAGATCGAAATAAGTGGACCTTGTAGGAGATCATTCTAGCTTCTCCAGCTGCTCGAGTCTTGCCAAGACAACGTCTTTACTTGTTTCTTCGATCTCGCCCGCCAAGAACACTTCGTCCAATATAGCATACACCTGTTGTAATCAAGAACATGACACCGACGAGGACATACAGTACCTTACTTTGTAAAAGTTGAACACGAGATCCAGTTCACAGACATTGTCAAAGAAGGAATCTTGTCAAGTGTGAGGGGTCGCTCAAGTCTAGTCGTTTTGACCTTACCAAGGATCTCGACAAACAAGTGGATGGCCTCCAAATATGCGAGCTCGTTGTCGTTTGCGTCCACGCATACACAAAAGAAGAGGCCAGCATAACGTCGATACACTATCTTATGATTCCGAAACTGTGCGATGGGTGAGTGAGAGTGCCAGCGACAAATCCATGCCAGACACCAACCTCGACAAAGTTGGATTGATATTTCTGGTCGCGCGGAGCAACCAGTCTATGAACTTCCCCCCTAAGCCGAACCTGGTGGGCTTTTGAACAAGGATGCGAATTGTGTGATGACGATCGCGCACCTTCTCGTCGTCATCGTACGGAACGTACCATTTTGAAAGACGAGTTTTGCCTTGACGGTTCTACATAGAGGGTGAGCGCCGGTGGATGCGTTGGATGGACAAGTCTTCATGTTCACCTGCACGAGTATAAATCTGATCATATCGCAAGGTAGAGTGGCATTCAGGAAGGCTGCCTAACGTCTGTCTATGATTTCGGTACCGTCGCAAATATGTAGCCGCTCTTCACACGAGGTCTCGTCTACGGTCACTAGAGTAATACTTCGTGTAATGTATTTTCGTCAACGGACTACGGAACCAACGTCTCCACCAAAAGGTAAATCGAAGCAGTACCATTATGTACCAGACTCTAAGAGATTTAATGCTGAGACATCTGCGCCAAATAGTCGGAGAGCTGGAGGACGGCATCAATACAAGACAAGGCGTGAGTTTTGGAATCCATACCTTCAATGCACCCGTTCTAATACTTTCGCCGACATTTTGTAAGTCCGGGTTAGCCAGAACCTTGGCGATGGCGTCTCTCGCGATATTCTCCATGTTGGAAAGGTTACCATCACCGAGGAGGCCACCCTCGGAACCGGCATGCTCAAATTCTTCTTCTTCTTCCTCACGACCGAAGTATTGATTAGATGAAATCGAAGTTGCGCCTTGGAAATTTTGCAGTCGCGATCTCGACTCGGCGAGGGCAGTGGGATCGTAGTCGTTCCTCCCAAAGTACATATCAGACGAAATGGCTTTCTGGCTCCCGAATTTCTCCCGAGCAGTTGTCGGTGCATCATCCGCAGATCTACAGAAACCCTTTAAATGTGCCTTACTAGAAACAAAATCCGAAACTTACGTCGAGCGTACGGTGGGGGTTGTTGTAGGAGAAGTAGGAACACCCCCGAATCCCAGCTTTCGGAATCCCATCCCCAACCTCTCCATGTCATGGCTGCTTCCTCCTTGTAGGTCGACCTTTCCAAGGACAGTTACTGGTCTTGGGGCTGCGCTGCCATCGGCGTCTTTCACTTTTACTGTTGAACCTGCCTTCTCGGCCTCCTGTCTAGCGCGCTCTTCCTCCTCTTCGCGCTGCCTATCGTAGCCAAGCCGCTTGATCCGCTCCGCTTCTTCCGCGGCTTTTCTTTCAGCCTCGGCAAAGTCGATCGGTGTTGCTGCCTTTTTCGCGCCGAGGCCACCAAGTTTTGACTTTTTAGACACAGTGGATGACGCAGTAGACGAAGTAGCAATAGGATTTGATGAGGCGAGGCGAGGATTTCCGCGTTTCGCCGGGCCGTTACCCACAGACGCACTGTTGGATCGGAGGGAACTTGATGTAACCGTGCGCGAGACGGCAACAGGTTTACCAATTACCGGACCAGTGGTAGGAGTGGCTGGAGCAGACATGGGTTTCGGTGTGACAGGTTTGTCCCAGGACGAGAAGAAGTCATCTTCGCCATGAGAATTTGACTGCACTGCTGGAACGTCCGCACCCTCGACGACCACCCGACTTGGGAACCTGCACGACCATTAATCTAGGCTCCATTGCTGTTTTATGTATCTTACATACTTGCTCGCGTCTTCTTTTACACGTCGGGCGAGTTCTTCTTTGTATAGCTCCGCTGTTCTGCTGGTATACTTCTTCTTTGTGTCGGTATCGCTGAGGAGGGTGACACTGCCACAACGGGTGAAGAACTCCACAGCAGAAGTATTCCCTCCGACCTTCATTGTGCGTAACTGGTTCAATTGCCAACTATCCAGGTTTGTCGATCTATTGGGGGCATGAAAAATGCGTTGCGGAGTCAATGATAATGAAAGACTTACCGTACAAAGCTAATGTGCACGCCCATGTTCCGATGTACGCTCGAGCAGTCTAGACAGATGTATACCCCATACGTTACACTCGCCCATGTCGGGTTTCGAGCTTGGCAATCGAAGCACATCTGTACGGGTGTCCGATTGATTTGGGTGATGACGATCGTAGGCGATATCACTTACTTTGTTTCCTTTTTGTGCTCTGAGTACTTTGAAGACCTGCTCTGCCTCAGCTTTAGTAGGGTCTGTCATGTTGAAGTGGAGAACGAAGCCAACTGTCGATGTGGCCAGGCGTGTCGTGTCCCAGTCACTTGGAGTCCCACTCAGGTGCCAGGGGTCCGTCATATGATTGTATCTCCTTCCCCTTCTTTGTCTCGCTTTTTGACAACCCGGTTCTGAGCCGGTGCAGAAGTCTGGGAGGCATTAGTATTATAATACGGGTATCTCACACTACGCTTTCGAGTCACCTTTCTTCTATTATACTAAGGGCTCGTCGTCGGAGTTTATTCGTTTCTTATCGGTTATTGTGGAATGGATAGTTACCTCTGCTATGTAGTTATGTAGTCTAACCTTCGACCGAATGTGTGGCTCATCATGACTTCGAAAGGCGGTACCAAAGCAGCGTGCTGTCAAACATAGATTTTTGCCCGACACTACACAACAAGTTCGAGATACATACGACAATTTTATTATTGTCGTGATTCGTACTCCGTCATGCACAATACGTACATCTCATCTCTCCAGCGAACATTCTGTGCTCGAATGGGCATTCCCACTCGGTCGGTACTCTGGAGGAACGTTTCAGTAAGAACTTGATCCAGTATTCCTCAAACCAACTGCTCAGTGCGAATTTTCCGGGCTATGACGTCATGACCTTTCGATGACATACTACTGGATCATATGACGTTGTCGCAACTTACATGAATGAAGCAAAGTCAGATTCAAATACGAAGTACATAAGATCTGAATTTCCGCTGTTAGGATCTCCTGACCTCTTACCGTCAAGTGCATAGTTGAAATGGCATAAACCCGGGTCGAGTGATAATCCAAATGACGACATGTGAGAAGTAAGTGGTAGTGTTTTCGTCCAACACAGTGCACCCTGTGCGCCCAATCGAAGACAATTTGCAAGTTTTGACTAAGAAAGGAGCAGAGCGCCGAGTTTCTGCGATCGCTGATCGGGAAGACTGCAGGACACGTATAAGAATCGGCACGACAAAACTCTATGTGAGCGTAATACCGTTGCACTGAACCGTGAAGCGCTCCAATTAACGCGAGAGACGAGTGCACCACGATGTCCATCCTTTACTACGACCCTTTCACTGAGTTCGACCGTTTGTTCGATGATGCATTCGCCACGCGATTCTTACCCTCGACAACTTTTGAAACCACTGAGGGTAGTCGGGCTGCTAGGGGCTCACAGCGCCGGGTTCCATGGCGGCCAAGGTACGTACTGAAGGTGGTGTCGACGACGTGGAAGTGATGTTATTCCTACCACCTCAGGTTGGATCTCCACGAGAACAAAGAGACAAACACCGTTACAGCGGTGTTCGAGGTGCCCGGAATGAAGTCGGAAGATGTTAATATTGACGTTCATCAGAACCGCCTGACGGTGTCTGGAGAGTTTAAGGTGGACATTCCTCCCGATGATCCAGGCTACGTCGTGAGAGAGCGTCCTCGCAACAGATTTTCTCGCACAATCAACCTCCCTGCTGGAGTGAAGGTGAGCGTCGCTCTCTGTATAGCGAACTCGACCCGTGGAACGTTGATACACGTTTTTCAGCCGGAGGACACCAAGGCCAAGTTGGAGAATGGACTTTTGATCGTCACCTTCCCGAAGGTGACTCCAGAGCAAGAGCCGCAGCGCATCACCATCTCGTCTTAAGTCGGGGACGTAACTTGCCGAAATATAGGAGTGGGGTTCGCTGTTTGTGGTATCAAAAAAAAGCGCCTTTGTTTTCAGGTCTTCCCCGAGGTAGTACGTCCAGTCATGCAAATGTAGTTTCAATCGTGTTCTGAAAAATGGTGAAATTCTGTGTTTTGGGTGTGCAATTACTGTCATTTGCACAAAAAGCAATGACTGATACTGGCTTCGGCATTTATATAATTTCATGGGTTCTTCCGTGATCAAGTGGCTTATCGTGTCCCGAAGATAGCTGGGATGATGCCAATTGACAAGATATAGACATTCGAAACTCGGTAATTCGATGTCAAACTGCACCAATGATCCACGGTTGAGGGAGCTAAACTGAATCTTATCATCTCACAGTAACGTACCACCCGTCGAATGCTCTTCAAGGGAATTCAACACAAATGATGTTGGACGGGACCATCGAATGCAGTTAGGCATTGCAGTCCTGCTGGTGTTGGGATCCTGTGATCAGCCAGATGAGTCAAAATACCCTCGCGCGACTGGATTCTGGTCGTAGGAACCGCTCCGTGATTCTCATGAGTTCCCGATGGTTTGACATGCAGTGGAACAACAAGTGATGACGCTCAATCGGACCTGATCGGGGTCCGTGACCACACAAAGCTGATCAGTCACGAGACTCTGATAGACGCTCATTGGAATGGAGGACGTTGTTGTGAGCCTCTTTTTGATATGACCTTACTTTATCCTCACTCCAGGCGAGACACGTGGACTGTGCCCACATGGAGCGGTTCATTTCCGCGTGTGTTGCTCCCCAGAGGCGTTGATAACAGGCACATCGCTGTATAAGTACTTCATACCCAGAGCCGAGTACGTGGTTAGCTTTGGATCCCCTCCCCTACTGCAGGGTAGCTCTCCACCCTCACTCATGTCCGACCCAGCTGTAGAACCCGAAAAAGTTGGGGGTGAAACGCCCACCGGCGAATACGAGGGCTCACAGCAGGTTGAAATTTTCGAGCGGCCTTCTGGATGGAAGGGATTCCGCTCTCATCCAACCGTCCAGGTCGCTCTGTTGGGTTTTGTCTGTTTCATGTGTCCTGGCATGTTTAACGCCCTCTCCGGTCTCGGTGGTGGTGGTCAAGTCAACCCAACGGCCCAGGCCAACGCTAGTTCCGCTCTGTATGCGACATTTGCCTTCTTCGGCTTCTTCTCAGGGTAGGCTTTGGCGCATTCAAAATTGTCGACGTATTTTGACTGACTACCCTTCTGGTTCAAGGACGGTCAGTAATGTTCTCGGAGCTCGTGCCACTCTCATGTTGGGGACTTTGGGATATCCTGTCTATATATCCTCCTTTTTGTGTGTCTGAATTTCTTCGCTGATAGTACCTTGAGAGTTACGCAGTCTTGGTCTTCCCAGGGTTGTCAACATTCATCCCAATGCGACGGCATATGTTATTGCATCTGGGGCCATCCTCGGTATCTGTGCAGCCATGCTATGGACTGCTCAGGGTTCACTCATGATGGCCTATCCCACCGAGGCACAGAAGGGATTGTATATCGGCATTTTTTGGGCCATTTTCAACTTGGGTGGTGTGGTTGGCTCTGTCGTTGCTTTTGCCGAGAATTTCCACTCCACGGCGAACGGCGGTGCGTGCCATGACGCATGGAATTTATTGTCTAACATCTGACTGACGGCCCGTCCGCGAACAGTGAGCAATGGTACTTACGTACGTGAGACGCGATAACGCCGAAATGCTGGCAAGTACTAACCGAGCTCCTGACAGATTGGTTTCTTGGTTTTGACTGTTACTGGATTCTTTCTTCCACTTTGTATGACCGATCCTGAGATGATGGTCCGGTCTGATGGCACCAAGGTTGTCCTCGTTCGTCATCCATCCTGGAAGGCGGAATTCTTCAACCTGTTTGTCGCGCTTCGAACTGACCCATGGATTGTACTACTCTTCCCCATGTTCTTCGCTAGCAACTACTTCTACACGTGGCGTCAGTGTCCATGGTCTGGAGTATGCATCCTGCTGACGGTGGATATTGCAGAATACAATGACTATAATGGTGCCATCTTCACCATCCGTGCGCGGGGTTTGAACAACTTCCTCTACTGGTCTGCTCAAATCTTTGGTTCGGTTTTTATTGGGTACTGCATTCTTGACAAGAAGCACCTCCGGCGCAGGACTCGTGCGTTTCTCGGATGGGTTATCGTCTTTTCCATGGTCTTCGTCGTCCATATATGGTCTTATTTCTACCAGCGGTGAGTTTTACTCCTCGCTTTCTGTGAGAAACAATTTTTGAATGTCTTACCGTGTAGGACATACACTCGTGCATCCGAGATTAATAATCCCAACAAGATCGATATATACGATAGCTCGTTCCCTGCACACGTCTGGCTCATGATCTTTTGTGGATTCCTGGATTCCATGTGGCAGACGTATGCGTACTGGCTTATGGGCGCTATGTCAAATGACATGGCCAAGCTAGCCGTCTTCACGGGCTTCTGTAAGTTACTCTGATATGTGCAATTTCCATCTTGTAATACCAGCTCACCTTTGGCAACAATCTTAACATGTGCGATCTGGCAGACAAGTGTCTCCAATCTTCCGGTGCAGCTGGCGTATGGCGTGCAGATGGTGTTGGGTTGCCGTGAGTCTTTCTATATTACATGTTTTGCTCCGGCAGCGGCGGGATTTTCTTGTTTTCTTTCCGCGACGCTAATATTTCAATGGGCAGTTATATGAACATATTTCTCTCAACATGGGGATTGACCGCTGCAGGCATGCTGTTTGCCTTCCCGATGGTATACTTCCGCGTTAAAGATCACACTGAATTTGAGGACGAAACACTGTGAGTGACCCCCAGAATCTTTATTCAGTTTTTAGAGAGGCTTTTCTCCGAATTGTATTCACACTTTTCTTTCCTATTCTCTTCCTGTGTTAACCGATTTTCGATGCACTTCCAGGATGCATGTGTCTGGCATGGAGCAGGTAACAGCTGGCCCAAGTTTGGTCAACCCAGCACAGTCTGAGGCCTGAGGCGTCGCTTAGACCTTATCCATTAATCTCATGGACTTTCTTTGGCAATTAGTTGACCTGTAGGATAGACATGCAGAACTTACTGGGTTGATGGAGAAATGTGCGAACAGTTCTGTGCTAGGGTTTTGGTTAGAATATTGGCATCTACTTTTGCTCAAGGAAGACAGCCCTAATCTGTTGAGATATACATTTGGAGGAGTCGCAGGGTTGCTTTGGTCGTAAACGTGTGCTTAGCCATGGTCTCTACATGAAGATGCTGAAATACTGAAGTTACACAGAAACCGGCCAAAATCGTTAATGAAAGAAGAGAAAGGAATGTCGCGGAAGTCGCGGACGATATATAAAGCAACTAGATTCTGAGACTGCCAAGTGAACCTCTACTTTTAGCCCCTCACTTTCACGCCGAGATACCCTTCGCCCTCGGCGCCGTCCCCTTCTCCTTCGGCCGTCTCCTCCATCTCACCGGCCTCTGGGATAGGCGGGTCGCCCCTGCGCTCGTCCTCTCGTTGCATCGCGTCCCTCAATACAGCCACGTCCTGGTCGACCTTGGCTGCGACGCGGTCGATACCGGCTGCTTCCGCGAGGGAGACACGAGCACGGTGTTTGGTGAGATGGGCGGACCGTCGTGGGGGTCGTTTCAGGCGGCGGCGGGTGACCATCACGGGGACAGAGCAACGCTGGAGTGACTACAGTCAGCCAGATACCCCGGGAAATATGTGTCAAACCACACCTGGATAAGGTAGTGCGAAGTCGAACCCAACAAAATACTGTAACAGCATTGGCTCTCTGGACGAGCTGAGAGTAATGTAAAACGTACCCTCTGAGTTGTCCCAATCCCCTCGATCCGACGATCAACATTGTCGGTTCGTTGTGATCCACGATATCAAGAAGCATGTGGCGCGCGTTCTTGGCGTGCCAAGCCTGACAGGACACTGTCACATTCAATCGTGTTCGTTGAAGCAACGACGTGGCCTGTCGAACGAGGATGTAGGCCAGACCTTGGCGCTGTGCATGAGTTAGACACGGGAAGGCGGGTGCACACCATGGATGGCATACTTCTTGTTGACTGCGCAATTTCGTGGCGCGGTCTGTAGAGTTGGGAAGGACGGGATCGACTAGAAATACAAGGGGATTGATCAGTAAGGATATCTGATAGCGAAATCCCAGTAACCAACCTTTGTTCTCGTTCTCTACTACAGTAACGATGAGCCTGCGGGGTATCGGATCAATACGGTGCTCGGGAGAGCGAAAGGGAAGGGAGTACATACATCTCATCGCCATCACGCAATACCGTTCCAATTCCCCATTCGACAGCATACCTGCTTTCTTCGCTCAAATCGCTCGCTACTACGTATGTCTTCTTTCTCCTTTCAGAAGTATTCGGGTCTCCTTGGACGATAGTAATGGTACACCGATCACGCTGGAACAGAGGTCTAGACGTCGAGAGAGGCAGTAATTCATGTGGTCGAGATTTCTTCCTCTTTGGTGCCCCGCGCTTCCCACGCGACGAACTGAAGCTCGTACGATTTAGAGTGGACGGGAAGTACGGCTCTGGAGGGATAATAACATTGACGCCCTCGCCGTGCGGATCAGGATCAAATGCAGCATCTGCGTCCACATCCGCATCGATTTCGCTTATCAAAGAAGCATTCTGCTCTGTGTTACGCTCCGTGAGAGTGTCGTAAATTCCGGCCGTATCGTCGCTCCAATCGTCTTCTTCGTCTTCTGTTTCCTCGCCGGCATATTCGGAACCCGAATCAGGGTCATCTGTGAAAGCAGTGCGGGGACGAACTGCAGGCGAGCGCTTTGAGATGAAAGATTCGCAATCGGATTCTTCGAGAGGCAGGGGAGTGGGGGAGGGCTCCCGATCACGAGAGCGCCAACGACGAAGGGAGAACGGAGACTGAGAGCGAGCCCGATACGAATCTTTAGACATGGTCGATGCACCGTCTTTATCCTTCCCGTTGGACGAGTAGGCAAAAGATGATGAACGGGGCTTGCTCTTGTTCGAGCTACGTCCCCGGGAGTCCTTGTCTTTATCGTCGTTTGCTGAAGTACGCGAGAGAGAGAATGCAGAGAAACCGCCTAGCATGGAATTGAATGCCATCTTTCCAAACGAGCCAGTTGAGCGGGAGGGCAATTCTGGTTTGGCAGGGTTTGGCGGTGGGTTGGGAGAGGTGGACGATTGGGATGCGTGATCATCAGAATTTTGGTCTTCCTGTACACACGAAGGGAAATGAGGAGACGATTGAAATGAAGAGAATAAAGAAAATGCAGCAGAGGAGATTCCTCTGGGAGTGCTCGGCCTCGAGGACCCGCGTGGAACTGGACGGGGAGTGTTTACACTCGCATCATAAAAGGATAATGCGTGTCTTCTCTCTGACTGAGGGGAAGAGACACTGTCATCCTGATGAGATGTAAAAGTACTGATATTCTTTGGTTGTTGACCATGCCATTGCAACCAGCTGCGTCGGCGGGGACGTGGGACGGGTTCAGAAGCAGAAGATGACTCGATCATGGTGGTATGGGATATACACCGGCGGAAACGTCCGGCGTTAGGAAGACAATGGCCACTGATCGCAATGCAGAATGGGTAGGGCGGTGCTTACCTGAGGGTACAGAGACTTGCGTTTAATGGCTGCGTCAGCCGAGGCTGGTCCGCCATAAGCCTGGAAAATGCCAAGATAAGTTTCGTGAAAAAGCTCCAGGAACCCAATCAGAAAATGCACAGGTAGTCGGGCGCCTTTATGGCGTGAGCGGGAGACTACAGCAGGTGGGTCCTTGGCAAACTGACACTGTGTACTTACTCCATTATCTTCCTTTGTGCCACTCATATTATTTGTGCCTGAAAGATCTATCAGACGTTATGATACTGGGATATTCTGTTTCTGTTGCAGGCGTTGGTCGCGGGTCTTTGTGACCTTCGGTGAAGGACGGAGGTTTTGCTTGGCCAATAACTTGGCAGGATATTATTACTTACAAATTGGGATATCATATCTACTAAGTCATGATAGTATGTGACGTTACCATTACGTATACGGCTACGGCCGGGACACAGCTCTAGACTTCCAACGTCAGTTTTCCTAGTGTATGAAGTCTAGCTCTGTAAGAGTGTCCTGGGGATTCGCCATTTTAAAACCCTCCAATATCAAGCTTGTGAAACTCAAGAAGTATTATACAGGCAAGATCCACTTGTTGCCGTAGGTAAGCATTCAAATCATGCATTCCGCCCCAGTCATCAAGGTATTTATCATTCACAGGTCTGAGTTTGCACCGGATTTGGAGGTTCCGAAAACTTCATCCAGGAAGGCGTCTGAATTGGGTGGCCGACCTAGGAAATCCTAGCGAGAAAGCGGGTCATCACACCATCTTCATGTCTGTCATCATGAGACTTGCCTCGAGCGACATCATCTCGTCTTGACTTCCGCCCGGTAAGAGAATCTTTCTGCGATATAATTGACCAAGTACAGAGTCTAATGGATTCCTTTTGAACACTGTTCTATACATGTCAGCGGCGAACACCAGCGAGTATGTGTATCTGTGCGGAAAAAAGTGGATATAAGGTGCAAGGGTGTGGATAATTATATGGCTCACCCGTAATATCCTGCATCATACCCTCCCACAATGTGGCCAAACGACCCCTGACCAGGCTGGGGTTCACCACTTTTGACAAGAGATATCCTCTCCCGCATCTCAGTCCAAAGCTTGGTATAATCTGTTGGTTCTGAATGGTGCATATCTATTCAACATCTTGTTAAGCAATCGAAATAACGCATTTCATACCTTTGTCAGTATGAACTTTGAGATCGAACTTGGCAAAGAAGAGTTGCCGAAGGTAGAATAGTCCCACATTTACGTAGCGACTGTGCGAGTAGTCAGTGTTCGTTGGGCAGCGATTGTAAGCGCTCATAAAAAAGGTGTACACGTAGGGTGACAAACCTCTGGATGATCTTTTCGATGAGGTCAGCTGAAAGCGGGACTTGTTTCTCGTAATGGCTTGACATCTTTTCAAGGACTTGCCGCTCCCAACACCTGAGAATTGATATCAATCGACAAATGTGCATTTGGAAACGTATACCACGAACCAGTTCTCGAGCATTTGCGACGGGGCTTCCACAAAATCGCGTGCAACCGCTGTCCCGTGGAAACGAGAGTATCGCGTTCGACTCAAGAGACCATGGAAGACGTGTCCCATCTCGTGAAAAAATGTGGTCACGTCATCGTGTCGCATGAGTGCAGGGCGTTCGGGTGTAGGCTTCGCAAGGTTAGCTACCATCGCTGTAAGTGGGTAATGTCGATTTCCAGATGGGAGGTCATAGCCTGGGAGAAGGCCCCACACTGCGGCATGAGAGTACTTGGCAGCTAGAGACCATGTGAATCAGTCACAGGTTCCCTTTGACAGTCTTGGCATACCGCGAGGAAAGAGATCTAGGTAACAGTACCCGACGAAACCTGATTCATCATTTGCGTCTCTTTCCCAGACTGCAAATTGTTGGACCTCTGAAAAGTCAAATTGTCAGCAAGGGCTCCACATATAATGACTACAGCCAGGACTCACCAGGATGCCAAACGTCTTTCTTTCTGCCTGTCACCTCTACGAATTCCACGCCCAGTAGGTTTTGGTAGATGCTGAGGATGGTGGGGACAACGACTGAGACTGGGAAATACTCTTTCACAAGGGAGTCATCGAGGCTTAGGGTCTTCTCGACGAACAGACGGTCATAGTACCTATGCAACGGTGTCATAAATGGTGTACAACTATCCAGTGAAACAAGGCTTTCCTGTAGTCCCAAATGTAGAACTCGCCATCGAAGGGAAAGCTACGTTTCTCGTGTTCCTCTTTCTTCAGAGCAAGGAGAATTTCACGTTCTTTAATACCAACTGGTCGAAGCTTCGCCTCAAGGTCATCCACGAACTTTGTGCAAGAGTATAAGGACCATGTCGGGAGGACATAACTACGGATGGTACTCACTGTTTGCGCTGCATCACTTGTCTTCACCATTTTTACTTCTGTGACGTAGTCTGCCCATGTCTTGTAACCCAGGATAGAGGCGATGTGGCGACGAAGCTCAAGGGCACGCTCCAGGAGGGGTACGTTTATTGCCAGTCTGGACTCGTGTGCCTCATATGCTTTCTGGCGCGTAGTTGGACTGATAGCGAATCTTAACTGTGTGCTTGGGTCAGCACATCGAATACCAAAATCAGAATCAGTAATCACTCATTGGATACGTACGACTGGGAAAATATCGGGCGTTTTGAAAGTCACGTCATAAACTTCCTTGTCGCCTTCTGCACGCTTCGTATATCCAGATATGACATCTTCTGGGACGCCTTCGAGCTCATCATACGTAAAAGTGATGTGACCCTGGTCAGTAAATTGATAAGAAAAATTGGTTAGAGGTTTCACTTGCGTGCTTACATCTTCTTCGTTAAAATTTCTCTTCAGAATATGGCTAAGATCTGCGTCGACACGGGCTGAGAACGGTGGAACACACCATAAACTCCACGACCACCTGCGATAACTCCTTTTGGAGGGCCATAAGCTGAGTTCTGTCCACCTCTGGAAGTGCCAGGCCTGCACGCTTCCCATCGAGAACCATCTTCCTGACCAACCTCTGCTGTTCACCGGTAAGCTTCTCAAATGCACTGCTTTCGCGCAAGGTTTTTTCGGCTGCAATTTTGGCTTGAAAGACATCCAGACGCATGGATTCTTCGACTCCAAAATCTCTCTGAAGTTGTTCCGCTTGAGTGGAGGCATCACGGAGCTCTTTGGATGTGGCGACATTTTGGTAGAATGTGAGAGGTTCGACTGCAACATCAAATCGTGCCTCTGCATCAGCTAGCCGTTCCTGGAGTGTGGTTCTAGGTTACTTTTGAAAGAAGAGCCAACTGAGATTACTCACAAATACCTATCCGAGTAGAAATCATCAGGCTGTCAGAATGATACCAGGAATGTGAAGCAAACCCTTACGGTGTCAAAGTTACATTCACCGGGCAGAAGAGCTGCGACCTCGTCACTGACAGCCTTGTGATTCGCAATAGCGTCTTTCATCAACTGCACCACCTCCTCAGGGGAATGGTCCCATCTTGGTGGGTTCTGTGGAGGCATCAAGCTAACCATGCTGTTCTTGATCGAGTCGCTAGATAGGTATGGAATTGACTGTATGTTTGTTGACAAGTGCCGTCTCTGCTGCCGTAGGGGTGACTGCTGTGATGATGACTTGGATCCAGCAGTTGGTTCCTTTGACAGCAGTTGTGAGCAAAATGTGATCCCCACTGATGCCGATAATGGATTGTAACTGATGGCGCTGCTGGACATCTGCGAAACGAGCCCGATATATCCATGTGCCGGTGTGAGTCGGGTATAACTTCCGGACTGCTGCTGGCAGATCCGGCGACAGTAGGCATCGTAGAAGAGGCGAAGACGGCTAGATGAAGTACTACAGATAGCATGGCAAAACATGATGCTCGCTGGGAAACACCATGAAAAGTCATCATGGGACACTTCCAGATCACTTTAGTAAGCATTGTAACAACTGAGTGGTGGCTGTCACTCCCAGTAAACTTGAGCTTGAGTCCCTGACTGGGTTCTACATAAATAAGCAAGGGTTTGCCAGGTGGCCAATACTGGTGAGGTATGACATCTGCAAACTTAGAGCTTGTATGGAGAGCACAGTTTAAGCAATGCACTCTGGAAGGATGGGGCATCCTTCTTGGAGGAGATGGATAGGACCACTTGCATGGTGCATGGTCGTCCTGGCTGGCAGGGGGCACCTGTTCATTTGATGACATATGATGTCATATCCATCATGTTGCTGAGGGTCTCTTTATGGATGATGCATCCACATGGCCACAGTCGCTGTCACATTTCTACCTTGGTTTAGTAGCCACTGTTTCTACTCTGTCTGATGCTCACCACTACCCACTTCTCATGTGGGAGGTTGTCAATTTGTGGCATGAGCAGTGTATCTTATTAGCTGGACAGATCTAGGGAGAGTATAAACAGGCAGGAAGTCAGTGCCATTCTGCAGTGGTTTTGTCTGTTGATCTGCCACATCATCTACACTACCTCTTACCCTCATAAGCATTGTGTTTTCTTATTTACTGCCACTGTATGTCTGTGGGCTGGTGAGGTATTTACTGTTGTGAATACCTGAGTTACCATTTGTAGCATAGTCAGCTAATTTTATCCCATCCCATCTCACCTGTTGAGATATGTTCACCCATAGTATCATGAGAGCCCATATGACTGCCCTGGTCAAACACCTCAGGTTGCAATGAGCATTATTTTGCATTCAGTATCTCCTGCTTCCTGCAATTGAAGGTTGTTGGTGGGAGTCAGCAGTTGGCAAGCTAGGGAAAAACTTGTTCATTTGCAAGCTGAGTGTCTACCAAGTTGTGTGTGAATGAAATGCTATTGGTGTTGGCAGTTCCAATTGTGCTGAACTTATTAAATGTTTGATGGTACTCCATACAGACTCTGGATCTTGACTTGGGTTCTTCAAAGGTGTCCTTATTTACTCAACTTTATGGAGGGCTTGCCTGATCTTGTGCATGGTGGGTTATCTGAGCATCATGAGAGCTATGTACACCCATGAACAGGTAGGCTGGTTGCATGAAGCTGCATAACTTCTGCTGAATCACCCATAGTCACAGCCATTCACTGCACCATGATGCATCACAAGATTAAAGGTGGCCTGACTTTCAGAGACACCTAGTGGCCCACAGGAATCCACCAGCATCTTCACAAATCTCTCTGGGGCATCCACCAGCCATGTCAGCCTATCCCACTTGCAGGGGAGTGGGACATCCACCAGCTTGGTCAGTTGATCCCCCTTTCAAGAGGGTGGGGAACCACCCCACACCTATGACAGCCAATGCCTCTTTCAGGAAGGTAAGCTATCCTGCACCTAGGCTGGCCAAGGCCACTTTGAGAAGGTTAGGCCATACCACACCTAGGTCAGCTGATGCCAATCCTCCTTTGACAAATCTCTCTGTGTTGGAATGAGTTCTAGCTTTGGGAGCATGGGCCATCACCCAGCCATGTTGGTCTATCCCACTTGCAGGAGGTGGGTCATCTCCCAGCTAGGTCAGCCAATGCCCCTGCAGGAGGGTGGGCCATCCCCTAGCTAGGTCAGCCAGGCCTACCCCACTTCCAGGAGCATGGGCCATCCCCCAGCTGGGTAGGCCTATCACACTTTCAGGATGGTGTGTCATCCCCCAGCTGGGTAGGCTGACCCCACTTCCAGGAGCATGGGTCATCCCATAGCCCACTTTCAGGTGTGTGGGCCATCCCCCAGCTGGATAGGCTGACCCCACTTCCAGGAGCATGGGTCATCCCATAGCCACATTGGCTGACCCCACTTTCAGGTGTGTGGGCCATCCCCCAGCTGGGTAGGCCTATCCCACTTTCAGGGTGGTGTGTCATCCCCCAGCTGGGTAGGCTGACCCCACTTCCAGGAGCATGGGTCATCCCATAGCCCACTTTCAGGTGTGTGGGCCATCCCCCAGCTGGGTGGCCCTATCCCACTTTCAGGGTGGTGTGTCATCCCCCAGCTGGGTAGGCTGACCCCACTTCCAGGAGCATGGGTCATCCCATAGCCACATCAGCCAACCCCACTTTCAGGTGTGTGGGCCATCCCCCAGCTGGGTAGGCCTATCCCACTTTCAGGGTGTGGGTCATCCCCTAGTGAGGTTGGCCTATCCCCATTCCAGGCATCTGGTCTAACTGGCCAAACCCATGTCATGGTCAGTTGGCTGATATTGGCTAGTCCCACCTTTAGGCCAAAATGTACATGTTGGGTGTCCCAGTTTCAGGCATATAGTTGACTGAATTATGTGTGCTGCACTTGAAACATCAAAGCCTTGAATGATGGTGTTGTCAAGGAAACTGTGCAGGTAGGGGCCTGTGGCAGCCAGCTGTAGATTTAAAGGGACATAATTAAAATAAGTCAGGGTTATGCCTGGGTACGAGCTACCAATATGGACAAAAACCCGCACATGCGCCATGTGTGCATGTGCAGATCTTTGGTAATTTAATAAAATTTATAATTAAACTAAGTCAAGTATATAATGACCAAGGAACACACAAATGCACCATGGGTGCATGTGCGGGTTTTTTAATGATTTAATAATTCTATAATTAACCTAAGGCCAAGCTGTGGCTGGGTATGGGCCACAAAGTCACACTATGACCAACAAATACACAAATGCACCATAGTGTTACGCGCTGGATATCTCACCTGCCGAAAGCAACAAGTGTTGGCGCTGAGGCTCTATAGGGGAGCAACAGTGCGCTTGCGATATTCCAGGGTTAACCTCAGGGGCTTAATAGTTTTACCCCCTCTATGGCCAGGCAAGCAGTTCTGAGGAGTGGTTCACAGAGAAGAGCTATCCTGGTTGCAAGGTAGCTAAAAGTTGGGTTATACAGGCAAGTCCCTACGAGTATATATACTACCTCGGACTGTTTGGCGGTCTTTGGGTGAGTCACGTAGAGGACGCGCTCGTGAGAACAAAGATGCATCGAGTCAGAGATAGGGAACATAGCCTGCATACCAACTATAGGTCCATTGGAAAAGGGGAAGATGCGTTGAGGACGCGTAAAATGAAATAGAGTCCGAAAAAGGGAAATGACTCGTCGTGGGGGAAATAGAAGAGGTAAGCGCGAGTCATGTCGATCTGGGGGGATCGACCGAGGGAAGGGGAGGCCATATAAGGGATGGCGTATAGTAAGTGTCTGAGAAAGGAAAGCATAAGGTCGCGTAAGCGTCAGAGGACACGTCGCGTGTACAACTTGAAAGGGGAAAGTCCGGGAAAGGAAAAGAAATAGGATTGGCATAGCAATACCCCCCTCTCAAGGCCGAAGCACCGGAGAGGCAGGCAAGTCAGAGGATAGGAAGCTCGATTTTAAGTCAGGAGCTCGACTGTGAAGTTGGAAGGAATTTTAATGATTGCCTCGTCTAAAGATGGAGGGATTTGTAGGGGATCGGCGATGATGTCGGTTCGGCCTCGTCCTTGGTAGCACAGTTCCCGGGTGAGTCCAGCAAGATCCTCGTCCGTTGGTGCACCCGATATGCCCTAATCTGGTACAATCATAGCAGTGCATACCCCAGAAGGGGCTGCTCCAGTTGATTTGGAGTCTCCCAGATAGGGTTTTTGGGAGATCGTCATCGTAAGGGACAACGAGGAAGGAGCTGGTTAGATGAGGGAGAGGGAAAGGGGAGCGTGCGTTCAGGGCATATGGTAGGCGTAGAGCTCGTACGGCTGAATTGAAGTAGGCGGAATGGAGGAAGTTCCTCCAGTCGACATACCCCATGTCTCCGCTGAGAGATCGCTCAGCGAGTAGACTGGCTGTATGATCGAGGAGGGTTTTGACGCCTTCGAGCTGTACTGAGTGTCTGTTTGAAGCGATGTCATTGTCGAGTCCATAGGTGGAAGTGCTGTTGCTTGAATTCGAAGACGAGCCAGAGCTCATTGACTTCCTTTCGAAGCTAACTCCACGAGTCGTTGTAATTCTTCCCGCGTCCAGTCCTCCTGGTTCACTACCCTCTGGCCAATCTTCTGTCCACGACGGTGGAGATAGTCCGCTGAACTGAAGATCCGTTTCTTGGCTCGTTGGGATAGGAGGTTGAGGTCCAGGAGATTCTGGGCTCTTGCCCTTGTTGCATCCGAGAGCTGATGCTGGGTCAGAGGCTTGAGCAGAGGCAGGGCAAAAGTCTCGAAAGGAGTGCCAAAGGTTTTCTCCGAATTCCATGAAGGCCAGGTTCACTATGGCACGTTGGATGTCCCCGACATCGTCGATATTGTCTCCTGTGAAAAGGTCGAGGTCCACCTTTTTGGAGACATGTCCGGCGATGGTTTCAGTGGTGTTGAAGATTTGGGGGACTCGAGCTGCTATGAATTCTGAACCTCAGTAGATTTGAGACAGCATCCGTAGGCAGTCATGGTGTTCGCCTGCTCTCCAGCCAAGTGAGTCCCAGTGCTCGAAGTTTTTGAGCACCTGCAGAATACAGAGGAGTTGTTCCGCTGAGGGTACCAAGTGTGTCTTGGTCTCGGAGGAGGGGTCGACCTCAGACACGGTCTGTCGCTGAGTGAGCCTTGGGGCGACATTTGGAGTGGGTGCGTCAGGGGTTTCGTTGGTAGTGGTTGTCTCTGTATCAGCGGTTTGGGAGACTGGGGAGGAGTGGTGAGAGGTGGTAGGGGTGTTGCACGAGTGATAGGAGCCAAGGGGAAGGTAGGGTCTTTCGGGTAAGGCAGATGGGTAGGGGGCAGTCTTAGCGATTCTGGCCCTTCGCTTCCCCTTGGTGAGGGAGAGTGAACGAACCGTGAATGCAGAGTGGGGGTTCGGAACGGGTCCTGGTGCACCGGAGGTGACCTGGTCCCAGTGTTCCTGAATTGCTGTGATGTTTCGATCTGCTGGTAGGTGCTGTAGCGGGGGAGGTGGTGGAGAGGTGGAAAAGTCGTAGTCATCGGAGAAGGCGATATGGGAGTTCTCATAGTCCGATAGGGTAAATTCGTCGAAGGAGGAATAGTGTTCAGAGTTGTGTTCATGGGCCATGGGTGAGAGGGATCTTGTTGTGTCTCTGGTAGGAGTGGAGGATTTTGAGGGCATTATATAGGTTTTCCTCCGGTTCCCAAGTGTTTGAGGAATGGCCATATCCGGTCCATTTGACCAGGTATTGGTAAGTTTGTTGTTTGGCTGTTCCTCTGGGCGCAGAGATGCGTCCTTTGATTTTCCTTCTCGAGTCCATGACTCGGTGTTTGAGAATGTTCTTGACTTCCCATTCGGGTAAGTCGTCGATCAGGTCCGGTAGGGGTGGCATTTCGGCTCTTCCATATTCGTCATTTTCTTCGAAAGGATAGATCCGTGACGTGTGAAATACCGGATGTATTCGCCATGTATCAGGGATCTTGAGCCGAACAGCCACTGGCGAAATTACTTTCGTAATTTCAAAGGGGCCTACTCATCGGGGCGCCAGTTTTGCGCTTGGGACGTCCCTTTTGAGGGTGGATGCATCTAGCCAGACTAGATCACCTTCCTTTGGGGCGGTGTAGGGTCCCTTGCTTCTGGCTTTCATCACTTCTTGTGCTGCCTTGTGAGCTAGAAGTGCTGAATCCCGATTGGCGGCTAGTTTTTGCATGTGATCATCGACTGCGGGCGCATCTGTTGGTTGCGACACAGAAGGGTAGGGCGCTGGGTCATATCTGTAGAGAAGGGAATAGGGGGTTTGTTGATGGACGGAATGGACTCTGGAATTGTGCGCAAACTCGGCTTGTGGGAGATACCGAGCCCAGGCTTCTGGTCGAGCGTCGCAGTACATCCGCAAATAGGTTTCGATCTCTTGATTTACGCGTTCGCTTTCGCCATTGGTTTGAGGGTGGTAGGCCGTAGAGAGTTTTTGTTGAATCCCTAGGGCTTCGTAGAGCTTCATGGTGAAGGCGGAGGCGAATTGTGGACCCCTATCCGATATCACAGCATCTGGGATGCCATATCGAGGGTACATGTAGTGTAGGAAGAGATTTGCCAATTCGATGGAGTCACATGTTTTGTTGCATGGAACGAGGACCACTGCCTTTGTGAGTCCCTGATCCACGATGGTGAGAATGGAGTCGTATCCTTCTGACTCCGGAAGGTCTGTCACGAAGTCCATGGAGATTTGTTTGAACGGGAAGGGGTTTTTCGCTGCGTCGTTTGGTGTGACGGGAGGCGTGAGAGGGTGAGTGATGACCTTATTGGCTTGACAGCCAGGGCATCCCTTCACGTACTCTCTTACCTGCTTCCACATTCCAGGCCACCAGACTTTGTTCTTCATCTTCCAAATCATTGCTTTCACTCCAGGGTGTCCAGCCACTGCTAGATCATGGTTATCCCGGAGATACTCGCATCAGAGGGGAGGGGGAACATAGAGTCGACCATCGCATCGCTTGGTTTGATCGTTCTCCTCCTTTATTGTGTTGTTCTTGGTAAGAGTCTCGTCTTTCAGTGTCGATTCCCGTATTTTGCTGAATAATTCTTGAGAAATCGCGTACACTCCCCTGTCCAATCGTTGTTCATTGCTGGGCGACTTGTTATTGAGGTTGGAGGTTTGGGTGGAAGGGAGTGACGACGAAAGAGTATGGCTCTTCTCTTGAGGTTTTCGAGGTGTAAGTGGGGCTTCTCCTTTTCTTTCCTTTCCCTTCAGCTTATGCGCATCGGTAGAAGTCGGTTTAGGGGGAATTTTTGCCAGTTTTGAGGGTGTAAATGGGAGTTTCACCCCCCCCTCGAGCCACAATGAGTCCGGTAGTACTGTAGTCATTGGGGAAGGGTCGGCGGAGTAGTCGGGGCAGCGGGAGAGGGAGTCCGGGATTGTCATTAGTTTACCCAGTTTGTGCGCTAGCTGAATAGGGAAGTCTTGAAGGAAAGTGGCCCATCGTGTCTGCCTTCTGCTAAGTTGTTGCGGTGACCGATAGTAGGTGAGGTTTTGATGATCGGTGTACACCGTAGTGGGGGTGACAGGAGAGATGAGGTAATGTCACCATTCTTCGAAGGCTCGCACAATGGCCAGGAGTTCCAGGTCATACACCTGATAGTTTTGTTCTGCTCCGACCAGGCTTCTCGAGAGGTAGGCACAGGGGTGGAGCTCTCCGTCCTCAAATTGTTGGCAGAGGACAGCTCCAGTGCCGATGGCCAAGCTGTCAGTGAAGAGAGTGAAGGGTTTCGAGAAGTCGGGGAGTCGCAGAACTGGCTGGGAGCACAGCGCTTGTTTAAGCCGCTCAAAGGCGTCGGCTTGCTCCATGTCCCACTTGTAAGGGACGTTCTTCTTTGAGAGGCGATGAAGAGGCATGGCGATTTGAGAAAAGGATGGGATGAATTGTCGGTAGAAATTGCAGAACCCGAGGAACTGGCATAGTTCATGTAGGTTGTTGGGAGTTTTCCAGTCCTTGATTGCTGCAAGTTTTGTTTTGGAGGGTTTGATCCGTCCTTGTTCGATTAGGAAGCCCAGGAATTCGACCTCTTCCGTCTCGAAGGTGCACTTTGAGATTTTCAGTCTCAGTTCCTCTTTTAGGGCGATTGCCAAGAACTCTTCTGTTCGCCGATAAAGTTCTTCCTTTGTCTTCGCGTGGATTGTGACGTCATCCATAAAGATGACGAGCTTCTTCGAATACATCATGTCGGCAAATGTGGTCTCCATATACCGCTGGAAGGTTGGCAGGGAGTTGCATTGCCCGAAGAACATGACGGTAGGTTCGAAGAGTCCTCGTGGGGTGATGAAGGCTCCTTTCCACTCATCACCCTCCTTTACCCGAATGTTAGTGAATCCCCAGTGAATGTCGAATTTCGCGAAGTATTTCGACTCGGCCAGTTGGTCGAGAAGGGATTTAACATCCGGTAAAGGATAGGAATCCTTTATCGTGTATTTGTTGAGTTCGCGGTAGTCTTGTACTAGCTGCTTCTTCCCATCCTTCTTTCCGACGAAGAACACTGGAGAGGCTTGTGGAGATTTCGATTTCTTGATTTTCCCTGCATTCAGGTTTTCTTCTAAGAACTCGTCCAGTGCTTGTAGTTCTTCTCGTGAAAGGGGATAGATGGGTGCCTTCTTCGGTTTGAAGTTGTCCGTGAGTTTGATCTCGTGATCGAGGTACAGGCGACGAGGAGGTAGTGGGGTGTCTTCTTTGGAGAAGACCTTTTGATATTTCTTGTAATGCAGTGGGAGTGCGACATCCTCTTTCTGGATGGCCACTTCGAGTTGTGTTGATATTGAGGTTTTCCGGAGCGTTACAAGTTCTTCGTCTTTGTAATCTTCTTCGTCTGATGATAGGTTCAACTCCCTGAGACAGGGGTCTCCGAACCCGATCATCTTTCTCTTCTTCCAGTCGAATATTGGGTTGTACTTGGCCAAAAAGGGCATCCCTAGCAGGATGTCTTCCCGAGATTTCAGCTCCATTTCAAAGGCATGAATCTTCACCAGTTTGTGAAAGATTCAAGCATGGAAAGTGCAGATGTGGGTCACTTTCTGTCTGCTCGGCCCTTCGAAGCTTCTCGCCGTCCAAGGATGTTTGACTCGAGTTTGTTTTAGGTTGTATTTTGATACAATCCTCGGGTGAATGACATTGACCTCTGTGCCACTGTCAATCACCACCTTGATTTCTGCGTCTTCCCAGTCGACCAAATACATGGACCCGAACAGAGAGGAATTCAAAACAGTTTTCGATTGCTCAAAGTCCGTATCTACAGAAGTAGATTTAGCAGTCCAAATTGGTCGAGCTGAAGTAATGGAAAATTGTCCAACTCCTCCCTGCGCAGCCATGGGGGAGTTTCTTAAAAATCCTTCTTGTTGTTCCGGATGTTGTCGTCGGTGAGAGTATGGACTCCCACCATGTCTCTTTCTTTGTCTTTCTCCAGTTCTTCAAGAAGTTGCCTGATTTGTTGATGGCGATCCCGTCGATCAGGGCTTTTCTTCTCTTTTGGGCATTCTGCCCTTCGATGACTGGTTTCGTTGCATCCCCAGCACATGATCTCTCTGATCTGCGATCGTGAGTTGCCTTTCTGGTTCCAGGACCTTTTAGGGGGTCCACCAGAGTTTTGTCGGTGGTCCATGCCCATCACATATGGATCTTTATCAGGTGCTCAATGGGGTCTTGAATAGTTTTGCCCCAAGATGTGTCGGTCTTCTTCGGTTTGTTGACCAGTGAACAGTCGAAGTTGGGAGAGTGCCATTTGCGCCGCTGTGGCCGATTGGATCCATTCTGCCGGGGTTGTTGGGCAGGTATTGGTTTTGAGGATCCATTCGTTCAGTTCGGCTTTGAGGCCTTGTCCGTAGAAGACTCCGGCCTCAGGGCTAGTCTCCGAGAGTTTTGCTTTGTTCATCGCATTTAAGAAGTTGGTGGTGTACTCTTCCAAGGTTCTTGTCCCTTGTCGAATGGCCGAGAGTTTGAGTAGGGCCATTTGAGATACATCTCCGACCTTAAACATTTTAATAATATGCTTTCCAGACTTGACCTGGAGTCCGCCTGCAACCTGCAACCTCCCATATATGGAAGTTGCATGCAGGCAACTTCCTTATTAGGAAGTTTCCCACATGCAACTCGAATTTTCCCATGTGCAACCACCCAATAAGTGACCAGTCACCTATTTTCTGAGCAATGATGGAGACCAAGGTTGCACTCACCTTCCAAAAAAGGAAGTTGCATGCATGCAACCTCCATGCTTTGGCACTAGGTGAGGGTGAGTGCAACCCATCACCAAGGAAATAGGTGACCGGTCACTTATTTCCAAGTGATGATGCAGACTGAGGTTGCACTCACCTTCCAAAAAAGGAAGTTGCATGCATGCAACCTCCATGCTGGGCACTAGGTGAGGGTGAGTGCAACCCATCACCAAGGAAATAGGTGACTGGTCGCTTATTTCCAAGTGATGATGCAGACTGAGGTTGCACTCACCTTCCAAAAAAGGAAGTTGCATGCATGCAACCTCCATGCTGGGCACTAGGTGAGGGTGAGTGCAACCCATCACCAAGGAAATAGGCAACCAGTCGCTTATCTCCAAGTGATGATGCAGACTGAGGTTGCACTCACCTTCCAAAAAAGGAAGTTGCATGCGTGCAACTACCATAAAAGGAAGTTGCATGCATGCAACCTCCATGCTGGGCACAGGTGAGTGCAACCCATCACCAAGGAAATAGGTGACTGGTCACTTATTATTTCCAAGTGATGATGCAGACTGAGGTTGCACTCACCTTCCAAAAAAGGAAGTTGCATGCATGCAACCTTCTTGCTGGGCACAGGTGAATGCAACCTATCATCAAGGAAATAGGCGACCGGTCGCTTATTTTATGAGGACAGCAGAATGACTAGCAAGTGACATTGACATGCCCAGTGCCTTCACACTGGGAAATAGGCAACTGGTCACTTATTTCCAAGGCATGACTTGGTTGGTAAGAGTGGAATGGAATGAAGCAGGTGATAGGTGACCAGTCATTTGTTTCTGAGGGATGATGGGCACCAAGGTTTTACACTCACCTTCCAAAAAAAAAAAAAAAAAAAAACAGTTGCATGCATGCAACCTCATCTCTGGGAAGGTGACCAGTAGCCAATGCATATTGGGTACTACCTTCACAGATAAGCGACCGGTCGCTTATTTGACCAATGGTGGTGAATGATACCAAGACAGAAAAGAGGATGACAGACACCTTGAATCCAGTCACAAGGCATAGGTGAACACACACATTGATGCAACCAACCAATCCTCACCTCAGGAAAATAGGCCACTGGTCACTTGTTCTGAGCACACCATTTATATTTCCTAATAATCTTAATGCCGGACTCGAGCTGGAGTCTGCAGACCAGTCTGCAGACTTTCCCACAGTCCTCCCCAATGAGTCTGCAGACTTTCTCACAGTCCACTCAATTTTCCCACAGACTCCCTACCATACATGGCAACCAGTCTGCAGACTTTCCCACAGTCCACCCAATTTTCCCACAGACTCTGCAGACTTTCTCACAGTCCACTACTTTTTCCCACAGACTCTGCAGACTTTCTCACAGTCCACTACTTTTTCCCACAGACTTTCCCTCAGACCATTAAACTTTCCCACAGACTCCCCAATGAGTCTGCAGACTTTCTCACAGTCCATAAAATTTTCCCACAGACTGCCACCCCATACATGGCAGGTAGTCTGCAGACTTTCCCACAGTCCACCCAATTTTACCACAGACTTCCCAAATAGTCTGCAGACTTTCTCACAGTGCACTACTTTTTCCCACAGACCAACCAATTTTCCCACAGTCCACCCAAGTTTCCCACAGACTACTTCCATATATGGCAACTTTCCCACAGACTTTCCCCACAGTCCACTGAATTTTCCCACAGACTTTCCCACAGACCAACTTTTTTTCCCACAGTCAACCTTGAGTTTGGCCACCCCACCTCACTGTCAAAAATAAGCGACTGGTCACTTACTCTGAGGGGTGAGGGAACTGACAAGACTAGACAGTAGACACTAGTTGACTTAGAGTAGAGAGACTAGATAGACAAGGTACAGTAATGAACTACTGACTAGTAGTGAGTGGGAGAAAATAGGTGACCAGTCGCTTATTCTGGTGGAGCACAGAACTAGCCAGTAACAAGTAATGAGTGACTACCAACTACTGACTAGTGACTAGCAAGTGGTGACAAGTTGGCACAAATCATGGATGAGTTGTGCAAGCAGGGACCACTCACCAAAAAATAGGTGACCAGTGACTTATTCTGAGTAGGGCAGAACTAGCAAGTAAGTAGTAAGTGATGACTAGCAACTAGTGACTGGCAAGTAATGAGTAGTTGGCACAAATGATCAATGAGTTGTGGCAGCAGTGACCACTCACCACAAAATAGGTGACTGGTCACTTATTCTGGGGAGTGCAGAAGTAGCAAGTAAGTAGTAATGAGTGACTAGCAACTAGCAACTAGTGACTGGCAAGCAGTGACTAGTTGGCACAAATCATCGATGAGTTGTGCTAGTAGTGACTAGTTGGCACAAGTCATGAATGAGTTGTGGCATCAGTGACCCCCTCTCCCACAAAAATAGGCAACCAGTGTGGGCAACTCTCCTTGTGAGAGCGCAAGGGGGAAGTGGGGAAAGCTGTAGGTAAAACCTAGGCTCATCCCAAGGGGTGCTGAGTCAGAAGGAGACAGATAAGGAGGCCTGAAGGGTGTAGGAGGACTTTTCTTTAGACAGGCAGCAGGGATTTTTCTGGGTGGGAAGACACTTGTATGGACTTGGGACTCGGAGGGTGGGGAGAGTAGACTCTTGTAGATGATGGGAAAATTCTTGTAGATGCAGGGGGACCGGTTTAATGAAGTAGCGGCAATTTACTGATGGAGAAAGACTCGAAGACAGCGAATAGATGATAAGACTAGCTCTGGGGACTCTGTGGACACTCTGGAGACTCAGAAATACTCTGGGATACGACTCTGGGGACTCTAGAAACTTCTCAGACATGTAGATGTTGACTCCCAAAAAGTGGGTGGTATTTTTCTATGTACAGCAGACTTTTTGTAGTGTAAGGACAGTGGTTTCTAAGGTAAAACTGGAATATTTCAGATCTGTCATATGTCAAAAGTAATAAGAGAAAAGATAAAGACTGATGCATGGACAATCACATGCACGGCAGCAACATAGACAAAGATAAAACAAGTAAAGTCCATAAAAACGAAGGTAAGTAAAAGTGGACAGCATACAGATAACATGCCTGGGTAGCAAGTGTACAATGTAGGGGGAGGCAGCAATTTCTTCGATGGGTCTGGGATGCAGTGGGTGGCATTACTAAGCAGGTGACAGCCTTGGCACTTGTAGAGTGGATATAGCTGCCAAGGGGATATGTCAACAGAGGGCAAACCTAATATGGTAACTGGTGAGTCAGCAGCGATGTTGCTGGTGTGAGTACGTGATGTGATGGAAGGTGTGGCGTTAGCATACACAGCAATGTTTCTAGCCAAGGGAGTGTTGTAATGCATGAGCGAGCGACCACTGAGAGTGAGAAAGGCCACTAAGGGAGCTCTGTAGCCTCAGGGAGTATAGGCTCCCCACACTGTGGATATAGCTGCCGAGGGGATATGTCGACAGAGGGCAAACCTAATATGGTAACTGGTGAGTCAGCAGCGATGTTGCTGGCACGAGTATGTGACATGACAGAAGGTGTGACATTAGCATACGCAGCAATGTTTCTAGCCAAGGGAGTGTTGTAATGTGTGAGCGAGCAACCACTGAGAGTGAGAAAGGCCACTAAGGGAGCTCTGTAGCCTCAGGGAGTATAGGCTCCCCACACCAGTTGCTTATTCTGAGCAGAGTAGCAAGTAACTAGCAACTAGCAAGTAGTGACTAGTTGGCACAAATTGTTGACAAGTTGTGCTGTGAGTGACTCCACCAGACAAAGTGGAGACAGAGAGTGAAGATGAGCAAGTGACTGCCCACTGGCAGCAAAAAAAGACAACTTTGACCCCCCCAGAGACAGAGTCAGTGTCCCCCCCCCACAACAACAGACACAACAGACACAGCAGTGACTTTGATGACAAAAAAATGACCCCCCATTGCAGACACAGACACAGAGTGAACAATGACACCCCCCCCAGACACAGACACAAAGTGAGCAGTAGCACCCCCCACAGACACAGAAGCAGCAGTGACAGTGACAACACCCACACACATAGTGACAGACACAGACAGGCAAAAAAAATAGAGCAGAGAGTGACCCCTGCAGACAGTGACAAACACACAGAGACAAAAAAAATGGCAGAGAGTGACACCCCAAGACACAGTGACAACCCCCCCAGACAAAAAAAAAAACAGAGAAAGACAGAGTGAAAGTGACCCCCCCCCAGACAAAAAAAAAGAGAGATGGAGACAGAGAGTGAAAGTGACCCCCCACAGGCACAGCCAAAAAAAAGCAGAGAGTAAGCCACAGACAGAGTGACAAAGACAGACACAAAGACACAAAAAAAAAGCAGAGTGACCACTACAGACACAGTGATGACCTCCCCCCCCACAGACACAAAGTCAGCAGTGGCAACCCCTCCATTCACAGTGAAAGAGACAGTAGAGAAAGACACAGTGACCCCCCCCAGACAAAAAAAAGCAGAGAAAGACAGAGTGAAAGTGACCCCCACAGACACAGACACAAAAGCAGCAGTGACAGTGACAACCCCCCCACCCCCCCACACACAGTGAACCCTGCAGACACACACAGACAAAAAAAAGCAGAGAGTGAGACCCCCCCCAGACACAGTGACAGACAGAGTGTGACAGTGATGACCCACACACACATTGAAAGAGACAGCACAGACAGACACAGTGACCCCCCCCCCAGACAAAAAAAAGAGAGAGACAAGACAGAGAGTGAAAGTGACCCACCAGACACAGTGATAAACACAGATGACAGCAGAGACAGTGACAAAAAAAAAAAACAGGCCCCCCCCCCACACAGTGTCAGACATAGAGACAGCAGAGGCAGACACAGTGGAGACAGAGTGACCCCCCAGACAAAAAAAAAAAAAAGTGACACCACCCACAGACACAGTGACAAAGACAGACACAACAGACACAGGAGCCCCCCCACACACACAGACACAGACACAGTGAACAGACAGACAAACAAACAGCAGTCAGACAGCAAGTAACCCCTGAGAGTAACCCCCAAGAGTCACCCCCAAGTTGACCCCTTAATAATCTTAACACTGAAGTCAAGCTTGACTTCACAGACCACCTGCCATATATGGAAGGCAGTCTGCAGACTGCTCTCCCAAATATGGAAGGTGGTCTGCAGACTTTCCCACAGACTCTGCAGACTGCACTCCCAAATATGGAAGGTGGTCTGCAGACTTTCCCACAGTCCACCCCATTTTCCCACAGACTCTGCCGACTGCACTCCCAAATATGGCAGGTGGTCTGCAGACTTTCTCACAGTCCACTCAATTTTCCCACAGACTCCTACCATACATGGCAAACAGTCTGCAGACTTTCCCACAGTCCACTACTTTTTCCCACAGTCCACTGAATTTTCCCACAGACTTTCCCACAGACCACCCACCCCACCTCACTGTCAAAAATAAGTGACCAGTCACTTATTCCAGGGTCAGCAGGATGACTACCAAGTGGCAACTATGAACCATAAGATCACAAGTGAAAGTGAGATGCCAACTCTGGCTGGGGAGAAAATAAGCAACTGGTTGCTTATTCCAAGGGGTCAAAGAACTGACAAGAGTAGACAGTAGACACTGGTTGACTAGAGCCAAGGTGAGAAGTAGTGAACTACAGACTGGTAGTGAGTGGCACAGAAGATAGGTGACTGGTCACTTATTTTGGGCAGAGCAGAACTGTAGCTACCAGCAAGTAGTGACCCAGTTGGCACAAGCCATCAATCAGTTGCCACAGATGCACTCACCAAGCAACCAGTGACTGGTCACTCATTCTGAACCATGATGGCCAACCAAGCACCCAAGGAATAGGCAACCAGTTGCTTATTCTGGCCCACAAAGCCAAGCAAAATAAGCAGTCAGACACTTGTCATTGACCAAAGAGTCAACCAATATAACATCAGGATGACCAAATTTTCCTAATGGGGAATGTCCAAACAGGGATGTTACTGCATCTGGATTGTTTGCCAGTATTTATATATATAGTTTTTACTGTGGGAATTTTTCCTTTTTGCTTCTTTCTCTCTTACCACCACCATCTATCTCAGCCATGCCTACCATCCAACTCCCTCACACCAATCAAGTAGTAGACTTGGAGAGGAATGAGGAGGGTAATTTCATCTGTCATTGCACTCACAAGGATTGTCCCAGGCCATTCAAGTTTGCCAAGAATCTCAGGAACCACATCCTGAAGGCTGGGACTAGATGGGATGGACCTGGGATCAAGGTGAGTGGTGGTGGGAAATCATTTCCTTATTTGGAAATATCTCTGACACTTTTGATGACTAGACTGATCAAACCTTGGAACAAGTTGACTTGGTGAGTGGGCTCCTTCACTGGCAAAATAAGCAACTGGTTCGCTTATTCTGCCCCCCCCCAGGGATTGGCACTTGGTAGATGGGTGCATTCATATGCTGTGAGTACTGTCACTGACCACCAAATCAAGTGACCAGTCATGTATTTTTTTCCCATCTCAGATGCCTGGAACAGGAGTGGAAGCTGGTCCTAGCAAGGCCAGAATGGACTTGGTGAGTGTCTCAACTGATGGAAAATAGGCGACTGGTCACTTATTTCTGGCATTGCACAGACTCATGACAAGGGATCAACACCAGGTACAAGCAAAGGGGTGCATTCATTTGACACTGTGAGTAGCCTCCTTGACCAGAAAAATAAGTGACCAGTCACTTATTCTGCCCATCACAGATCCCTGGAGCAGAAGTGGAACCCAGCCCCAGCAGGGCCCACAGCATGGATTTGGTGAGGGCCTTGCTGGCATAAAAAATAGGCAACTGGTCGCTTATTTTGCACAAACAATGTTATATAGGCACAGGAGAGTGACAGTGATATAGATCAGGTAAGCACCATAATGGCTACCCATGGCAAGGGCATGGATGCTGATTTCAGCAACACCAGTCATCAGAGCACTCCACTGGAACATCAGTCAGTAGATGGTGCACATCTTTGCCAATGTGGCAGCACTGACCATGACAACAGACATCAGAAGTGCCCCATCAGGATGAAATCATGTGCTCACCCACAGCAACTAAACCATCGACCACTCCAACAGTCACCCCCCAGGCAGCATCACCATCAGCATGGTCCAACATGGTGAGCATGAAATCACCCCCCAAAAAATAAGCAACCAGTTGCTTATTTCTTGCAATGGGGAATCAAATAGCTTACACAAGATGATGTGAACATGGGCTCACCCATGTCTGACAAGTCAGCCCCTCCTCAGCAAATGCAACCACCATTACCATCACTCCTGGTGAGTCACTACTAATCATCACATTGCTCACAACTATGTGACTCATGTTCCTACAGTCAGTGATGCAGTCACATTCAACATCTACCATTCAGGCCAGCCAACTGCCATCAACATCCTCCAATGGATTGCTCCATCACACCTACCTGGACTCACTGAACCTGGCAGTAAATGCAGAGTTTCACTTCCTGACTTGTCAGATCTGTCAGACAGCTCTGGCTCCAGGTGAAGTCAAACACCACCTAACAAAATTGCATGGGACACAGTCCAGATACAATGATCATCAGTTCAAGCTGGCCATTTCAGCATTGAAGGTGGCTATCTGTTTTTGTAAACACAGTTAGGGTGAAACTAGGGTATCTGTCCTCTGCTAGTCCATTTGCACAAAGTTGGTGGTAGTATCATTTGCACAGAATGACTATGGTAAGAAAGTTTAATAGATATATATATAGAAAGTGGCATCTAATGATAGATTCTATATGTTTTTGTAGATGTGATAAGGGTGGAACTAGCATGATAGTATGGTGTCTGGTCACTGATAGTCCATCTGCACAAATATGGTGACAGTATGATTTGTGCAAAATGACTATGATAAGAAATTTTAATATATATAGAAAGTAGTATTCTATATGTTTTTGTAGACATGATAAGGGTGGAACTAGGGTGATAGTATGGTGTCTGACCACTGATGGTCCATCTGTGCAAATATGGTGACAGTGTGATTTGTGCAAAATGACTATGATCAGAAAATGTAATAGGTATATAAGTAGAAAGTGGTATCTAAAGATAGATTGGTATTGTATTTTGCAAATTGTAGATCAAATGTGATGCCATACATCCCATAACAGTAATGACAATGATGTTCACATATATATACCCAGGTACTATGACAGAGGAAGGGTGAGATCTGCACAAATCAATGATACACATGACATGTGAAAACACCAATATATCACAATGAATGGAGGACATATTCATGTGGAATATACAATATTGAGAAACTAACTAGATATGCAAATATATAGATGAGTTGAAATGGACCAAACAAATGGTACCATTGGAGAGTGATAATCAGCAAATGTGCAGCAATATCCAATTGCACTTGACAATAAGATTTGATATAGATAAGGAAAACAGAATACATGAGAATGTTCTGACCATGATATAGAGAAGTGTGATGGATGTGACTTATCACAACACCATATACATCAGCAAACACCCAAGTCATTGTACTGTGTACTGTGCTGTACAGCTTCTGACAGTGAACTATGGATAGGACCCCTTTTGTGCAGTACTACCACAGCCCTGTACAGTTGCATACCAGTACCATACACTACCATTGTGGAATACTACATCTTCAAAATGTTGCCACTGTACAAGCCAATACAGCCCCTACACTCTGTATCCAGCTTACAGTGATGGATGTGCACTTTGGATGTGCCCCTATCCTTCCTGGTCATGACCTGTGGCTGTGCACATCACCCAGAGTGTTGCATTAGTCAGTAAGGGCAAGGTGGTGGAAAAATGAGAAGCAAACAATGACAAACAAAGATAGTATACATGTATACTAAATGAGTGACAGTGACATATGAGTGACAGCAAAACACAAGACAAAGAGACAAGTGTGAAAGACCTGGGACAAAGACCAGTCAAAAAAACAAGCAGTAGACAGACAAGTAGTGACCCCCCAGCAAAAAAAGCAGAGACAAACAGTGAGTGACTGGGAACAACAACAACAGAGAAACAGAGTTTGACCCCCCCCTCCAACACACAGTAAGAAGAAAATGACCCCCCCCACTGCAGACACTGAGTGAAGAGTGACACCCCCCACAAGCATAGACATAGTAAGCAGTGACACAGTGACAGAGACAGAGACAGCAAAGACAGTAACCCCCCACAGACACAAACAGAGTAAGCAGTGAGAGTGACAATTCCACATACACAGTAACAGAGACAAACACAAGGGTGACCTCCCAGACAAAAAAAAGAGGCAGAGAGTGAGAGTAACCCCCCAAAAAAACAGTGACAACACACCCACATACCCAGAAACAGAAACAGAGACAGACATAGCAAAGACAGAGTAAACCCCCCCACACACAGTGAAAGGCATAGGCACAGACACCCCCAAGAAAAAAAAAGAGGCAGAGAGAGACCCCCCAGGGACAGTGACAAAGACAGACCCAGGCACAGAGTCAACAGTAATATGACCCCCCCAGACACAGTGACAGACACAGTGACAAAAAAAAAGAGGCAGAGAATGACCATGACAGACAGAGTGACAAGTGACAACCCCCCACACAGACACAGACACAGCATCATCATAAGGAGGGTAGCAAGAAGTTTTGTAGTGTTGGCAATTTGCAAGTTGGAATTTGCAGAACTGTTTTGTAAGGTGTAGTGTGCACAACTCATTGATGAGTTATGCAGACAGTGACCCCCCTCCCACAGAGCCACAGAGTGACCCCCCCACTCACACCTAACACTCCCCTGGGGAATTATAATTACAAACTGCTGACCATTTTTTGTCAGAAATAATGCTGGGGATGGTTAGATAGACCCATTGGGAGGCCACATGTAGATTTTTAAAGAAAACAGCAGTCAGAATAAATTTCTGTGGGGAGTAGGAGGTTGGGGAAGCTGGGGAACACTATCTCATTGGGAAAAAATCTAGAAGCTTTGAAACCACTTGCATCATGTTCAGGAATGTTCATAACCCCTGGGACAGCTCATCTACAAATGCTACAGTGCTAGCCTCATTTTATTGAGCACTGTACTCCCAGGTATAGGGAGCAGGGTGACCATGTCAATGAAATAAAATATAGCATGATCTCCCATGGCTGTCCTGGGTTCCTATGGTGCATTGGACATTGGGGAGACTCAATAGGAACCACCAAACAACTATCTTGACCTGTTACACCTTCATGGCAAGGTGGCTGAGGCCAAGGAGGCCATGTTTGTCCATGTTCAAACTCCCAAAATTGCCATAAAAACACATCCAAACATGAGTATTGGATCGATGAACTCCATCAAACATGCTTTGGAAAGGATTTGGAAACTTTTCTACTTTACAAGGTTGGGGGGCAGGGGGATGACCAGGTGGAGGTAGGACATCTTATTGGAAACAAATGTCACACCTCTGCAATCATTCCCATTACATTCATGGAGCATTAGGACACTGGGGATTACACTAGCACCCATGGTACAGTGCCCACCTGATTTTATTGAGCACTGAACAATGGAGTACCTCTGGAGTGCTTGCCAACAGCCAATCAGATTCAAATGGTAGGCTGAAGGCCTAGTGTGGAAGCAGCCCTGCAGTGCACCATATGGTGCAATGACTGTGCCATGCCTAAACCAGCCCATCAACCCAAAAGGAAGTTGGCCCCTGTGAGATACAAGAGAGGGAGTCACCTGACTAAGAGGTGGCAATCATGTGGTACTGCTAACAGATGCTGATGGGTTCTGAACAGCAAATGAGGCAGAAGCATGCCAGACAAGTGCTAGAGCAAGTGGACAGGGGTGGAGCAGAGTGGAGAGGGGCCAGTGACATGGGGGAAGGTCCATAAGTGTCTGTGATGATGGCAGGACAGGCTAGAATGGAGGCACAGGCATGACAAATTGTGTGGCCTACTGGTTCATACACATCCCCCTGGGGCTCCAGCTCCATGGTCTCTGGGAGCATTGGAGACCATCAGAGGTAGGCCTGGCACTTGCTTACATAAACACATGCCATCAAAGATCATGTGGTACCTGAGAATATGTACATAAGAAAGCATGTGCAGAAGCTACATATCACCACAAGCATTTCACAATTTTTCTTGAGAAAAAATGCTGAAAAAAAAGAAGAAAGAGATACCCTTTTTTGACACATGTTTTCAAAGAGAAAAGGCAATAATAATGCTGTGTTTTCTTTGCATGATTTACTAAAAAACATTAGTTGATGCTAATACCCATTAGTGTAGAACCTAATGGGCATTACCATTAATTCATATTTTTTGGCAGAAAAGACAAAGAAATTATTACATTATATTCACCTTTTTTCTTTGAAAACAGCTAAAATAAAAGAGTATCTCTTTCTTCAATTTTTTCAGCATATTTTGGGAGGAAAAATTGTGAAATGCTTGCAGTGTATGACATACTGTACTGTAAATGTTAACAGAAAGATCCCATCACTGATCTGTGACTAGAATCTGATTAGATGCCATTGACCCCCACCCCACTGGTCAACATGTCACTCACTACAGGTAGGTTGTCATCATAAACATCCCAGGCCTGTGATGTCAAGCTGGTTCTAATGCTTTTGACCATGTCATGCTTGTGAGAAGATGCAATCAACTGATTGACCCAAAAGCATACCAAAACAGACATCAACATGGGGGGAAGGTGATCTGATCATCATCATGTGACCAGAGAGAGATCCAGGAGGGGACCCCCAACCAAATTGGGAAGAACCAGAGGTGTCTGGTGCCAAGAGGAGATTATTAGGCTGGGAAGGCTGTACTTGGTGAGGATGGTGGACAAGTCTTTGGAGTCAAAGAGTCAATTGTAGTTGACAAAGACATGGTTTCAATAGAGGTCTGCCACCTCTGGCTTGTCTGGGAAGCATGCTCTGGCTGCCACCTCTGCAAAGGGTCTTGCCAAGGCCAGGTCTTGGACTAGGATGTCACTGGTGATGCCATCCAGGGCATGGGGGATCAGCTTGTCTTTCCCTGTCAGTGTGCTTGTCTTGAGATATTGACAGAGCAGGGAGATGTACTTGCCCAACACTGCCAGGTTTCTAGTGGGCTGTGTCTGTGTATTGCAATAAGTCATGGCAGTCAGTTCTGTACCATGACATGGGGCACCACTGAGCATCTGTGCTCAAAACAGAAGTAAGCTCTGAAGCTCTGCATAGCTTTTCAGCCATGCTTGCAGTGTACTCCTGTTCCAAATGATGGTTCCCTCCCTTATCATGGCAAAGTGGGCAAAGGTGGCCTCATCTTGGAGAAACTTCTTCACCAGTTGATCCTGATGAGTGAGTTGAGGGTTTCTGGCATCTGAAAGGAAGGAGTAGCCCACATCCTTGTTGATCAGGTCATCAGCAATCTTGTCATACTCCACTCTGATGTCATGGCCCATCAAGATGCCCTCCTCCCAGATCTGGACCAGCTTTGCCTCCATCTCTTTAAAGACCTTGCAGAGGTCAGCAAAGTGGATCTCATCTCCCCTGTAAAGCATGCTCTTCCATGTCTTGGTGTCAGTCCACCAGACATCTGGGAGGCTCATGGTGTCATAGGCCAGGGAGCTTGCTTGGTGTTGAAGGGACCATAGTTGGGAGAATGTGTACCATGTCTTCTCCACAAAGAAGTTTTCCAGAGCCAGGCAATGTTCCAGCTCATTGCTCTGAGGGTCTGCCTGTATGTGATGGTGGATCTCTTGCAAGAAGGTGAGGCACATGCAGTACTCAAACTTGGCTATGATGCCTGTGACATCATGTGGCTCTTTGAAGGACCCATCTTGTCTGAGTGTCAGTAGGGCTAGACACCTTTCAGTGGGATCTACAATTTCCCTGTCCTCTTGAGGTGTCCATGCTATGGTCCACACCTCAAACAACCCCTCATGTATCAGAGGCAATGCATCCCTGCCTTCTGAGCCATTGATGCAAAGCACTGCCAGTAGGTCCATGAGCTTGTTGTTGGACCCAGAGAATGGCCTTCCAGTATACTCCTGTCTGATCAACATGGCCAGCAGAGCCACCACTGGGAGGATATACTTTTTCATGGTTGACTTGTACAGGTGCTTGTGGAAGGGAGTGTTGGAAATGCCACTGGATGGAAATAAGTGACCAGTTGCCTATTTTTTTTTTGGATTGAGCAGGTGCTTATTTCTTGATGGGGTCAGGAGAATTTAATCTTTGTAAGACCAGCTCCCCTGTCCTGTCTAGCAGAGGGATGGCCTCTTCATAGTATGCCTCAACTACATCCTTCAGTCCAGGAATGTCCCCATCATCACTCTTGGGCAAGGCCACCAAGCTACACAGTTGTTTGATGTCCATGCCAGCCACCTGCTCATGCCATCATGTTGTCAACAACCAAGGACTGACCATGTGACCATCCAGTGGAGTTTGGATGACTTGGAGTGTGGGTTCCAGTTCCTTGAGCAAAGAATCCACCAGGGACTGGTGCAATGTAGGTTGACTGTTAGCTTCCACATTTTGCACCTCCCAAAATGTTTGTACATCTCCTGCCCCCTTCCTCAGTTGCTGTATCTTGCAGGGACACCAAGCAGGAGGCCTTGGAATGGTAGGGTGGTATTTTGAATGATGCTTTCACAGCCATTCCCCTGACCTTGATACAAACATACATTGACTGCATGCCATTCCATCATGGACTTTCAGTCCATGCACTATTGTCCTAGGCCCAGGAATGTGGGAAGGGAGTTCTTTAGCCACTCTAAGTGCTGAGATGGCCAGGTTGAACTGATGATCATGGTATCTGGACTGTGTTCCATGCAATTTTGTTAGGTGGTGTTTAACTTCACCTGGAGCCAGAGCTACCTGACAGATCTGACAAGTCAGGAAGTGAAACTCTGCATTCACTGCCAGGTTAAGTGAGTCCAGGTAGGTGTGGTGGAGCAATCCATTGGTATGGCTGGCAGGGGTGGTACCAGTGGTGGATGTTGATGGCAATTGGCTGGCCTGAGTGGTAGATGTAGAGTGAGATTGCATCACTGACTGTAGGAATGTGAGTCACATAGTTTTGAGCAATGTGATGGTGGCAGTGACTCACCAGGAGTGATGGTAATGGTGGTGGCAATTGCTGAGTAGCAGGGGCTGACTTGTCAGACATGGGTGAGCCCATGTTTACATCATCTTGTGTAAGCTATTTGATTCCCCATTGCAAGAAATAAGTGACCAGTTGCTTATTTTGGGGGTGATTTCATGCTCACCATGTTGGACCATGCTGATGGTGATGCTTCCTGGGGGGTGACTGTTGGAGTGGTCCATGGTTTAGTTACTGTGGGTGAGCACATGATTTCATCTTGAGGGGGCATTGGACCTGAAGGTGTAGCTTCTTTTGATGTCTGTTGTCATGGTTAGTGCTGCCACATTGGCAAAGATATGCACCATCTACTGACTGATGTTGCAATGGAGTGCTCTGATGACTGGTGATATTGGAGTCAGCATTGTGGTCTTGCCATGGGGTACCTTTTAGGGTGCTCACTTGATCTATATCACTGTCACTCTCCTGTGCCTGTAACATTGTTTGTGCAAAATAAGTGACCAGTCACCTATTTTTTTTTATGCCAGTGAAGCCCTCACCAAATCCATGCTGGCCCTGCTGGAACTTGGTTCCACTTCTTCTCCAGGGATCTGTGATGGGCAGATTAAGCAACCAGTTGCTTATTTTTCTGGTTGAATAGCACTACTCACAGTGTGAAATGCATGCACCCCTCTGCTTGTACCTGGTGCCAATCCCTTGTCATGGGTCTGTGCAATGCCAGAAATAAGTGACTGGTGTAGGGAGAATATCCTCCCTACTAGGATATTTCTTTTATTTCACTGTTTTTACTTACTGACTTGTTTTCTCTTCTTTCTTTTGTTTTTTTTTTTTTTTTTTTACTTCATATTTGCATGCATTTGGCTTATGTAAGCCCACACGACCACTTCGAGGGCACTGTACATACTTAGAAGAATAATGGATGCATTATAGAGATGAAACAGACTGAATTCTGAGCCCTCAGGCTCAGAATGTTATTTCTCCATTCCTGATGTGCTATACATGTGTTCCTGAGTCTCTCTTGGGTTTTAGGGTGCATTTTCAGTCTTTTCACACCACTCTTTGACTCCCTACCAGGCAACTCTAGCTCCCTGGGTCAAACTAGGACCCCCCTTCCAACTGGAGTCTATTCTAGACTCCTCCCACACTCCTTTGCCATCAATCTTTACACTGGTCACTTATTTTCCATCAGTGAGGCACTCACCAAGTCCATTTTGGCCCTGCTAGGACCAGCTGCCATTGCTGTTCCAGGTCCCTGTGATGGGCAGAATAAGTGACCAGTCACTTATTTCTCCAGTGAATAGGCACTCACCAAGTCAAATTGTTCCAAGGTTGGATCACCCTGCACATAAAGTGTCAGTAATATTGCCAAATAAGGAAATGATTTCCCACCACTTACCTTGATCCCAGGTCCATTCCATCTAGACCCAGCCTTTACAATGTGAGACCTGAGGTTGTCAGCAAACTTGAAGGGTTTGGGACAACCCTTGTTAGTGCAATGACAGATGAACTTCCCCTCCAAATTCTTCTCCACCACTATGGTTTGGTTGGTGTGAGGAAGGTGAATGGTAGCCTGGGAACAACACTTCTTGGAGTGGCTGACATAGGAAACCTTGCTGGAAAAGGTGTCATTGCATGAGGAACAGACATAGGTGGTGGACATGGCTGGGATGGTGGTGGTAAGAGTGAAAGAAGCAAAAAGGAAAAGTTCCCACAGTTACACCTATATATACATGATGTAATACCTCCATTTGGATTTCCCCATTAGGAAAATTTATTATTTTATTTTTAACTGGATAGGTGGTGCATTGTGTTGTCAGACAAGTGACCAGTCACTTATTTCACTTGCCTTGTCAGTTGGCACTTGGCCATGCCCAGCTGCTTGTTTGACTTGCCTACTTCCTGGGGAGAGAGATTTGCTAGTATGGATGGCATCAAGCTAGTATTTGACAGTCCTTTGCTCATGCCTCACAAATAGGCAACCAGTCACTTATTTTCCAGAATGGCAAGCAGGGTCACTTGATGGCAAAGACAACACAGGTAGCCTGTCACTGGTCACCTGAGCATACCACCTTGCTCATGGGTTAGAATAAGCAACCAGTGGCCTATTATTCTTGTCAGTTCCTTGACCCCCCAGAATAAGTGACCAGTCACTTATTTTTGCCAGTGGGCAGACAGGTTTTGTGTGGGAAATTTTCTGTGTATGGGAGGTTTCATGTGGGAAATTTCCTAATGTGGAAGGAGGTTTTGTGTGGGAAAAAGTGGAGTCAAGCTTGACTCTGGTGTTAAGATTATTAGGGGGTGGTCACTCAGGGGGTTACTCTCAGCATTACCTGCTGTCTCACTGTTGTCTGTTGTCTGTCTGTCCACTGTGTCTGTGTGTATCTGTGTCTGGGGGGGGGGGGTCAAACTTGCTGCTCTGTCTGTTTCTGGGGGGGTGTCTGTCTCTGTTGTGTCTGTCTTTGTCACTGTGTCTGGGGGGGGTCTCTTTCACTCTTTTTTTTTGTCTGGGGGGGTCACTCTGCCTTCTACTGTGTCTGGGGGGGGGTCTGTGTCTGTCTTTATGTCTGTGGTGGGTCACTTTCACTCTCTGTCTCTCTTTTTTTTTTTGTCTGGGGGGGTCACTATGTCCCTACTGTGTCTGACACTGTGGGGGGGGGGTCTGTGTCTGTTTTTTGTCACTGTGTTTGGGGGGTTTACTGTGTCTCTCTGTGCTGTCTCTTTCACTGTGTGTGGGGGGTCATCACTGTCAAACTTTGTCTGTCACTGTGTCTGTGGGGGTGTCACTCTCTCCTTTTTTTTGTCTGTCTGTGTTTGTCACTCTCTGCTTTTTTTTCTGTGTCTGTGTCTGTGTTTGTCACTGTCTAGGGGGGTCACTCTCTGCTCTATTTTTTTTGTCTGTCTGTGTCTGTCACTGTGTGAGTGTGTGTGTGGGGGGGGTCACTCTGTCTTTGCTGTCTCTGTCTCTGTCTCTGTCACTGCTGCTTTTGTGTCTGTGTCTGTGTCTGTGTCTGTGGGGGGTCCTACTGTTCACTTTGTGTATGTGTCTGGGGGGGTCACTTTCACTCTCTGTCTCTCTCTCTTTTTTTTGTCTGGTGTCACTCATGTCTGTCTGCAGTGGTGCTGTGTCTGTCATGTCTGTTACTGTGTAGGGGGGTCAAAGTTGTCTTTTTTTTGCTGGCAGTGGGGGGTCACTCACAGCACAACTTGTTGATGATTTCCACCAACTAGTCACTACTCACTAATTGCTAGTCACTAGTTACTTTCCACTCCTCTGCTCAGAATAAGTGACCACTCACCTATTTTGTGGTCAGTGGTCACTCACAGCACAACTCATTGATGATTTGTGCCAACTAGTCACTACTTGCTAGTTGCCAGTTACTTCCTACTCTGCTCAGAATAAGTGACTGGTCCCCTATTTTTTGTGGGGTGAGGGGTGGTCACTGCCAGCACAACTTGTTGATGATTTGTGCCAACTAGTCACTACTTGCTAGTTGCTGCTAGTTGCTCATTACTAGTTACTTGCTAGTCACTGGTTGGTAGTTGCTAGTTGTCAGTTACTAGTTACTTGCTAGTCTTGCTCTGCCCAGAATAAGCGACCAGTTGCTTGTTTTTGACAGTGAGATGGGGTGGGCAAACTCAAGGTTGACTGTGGGAAAAAATGTTGGTCTGTGGGAAAGTCTGTGGGAAAAAGTGGTGGACTGTGGGAAAATCTGTGGGAAATATGTTGGTCTGTGGGAAAAAGTAGTGCACTGTGGGAAAGTCTGCAGACTGGTCTGTGGACTTCATGGGAAAATCAGGTTTTGTGTGGGAAAATATCCATATATGGGAGGTTTCATGTGGGAAAAAGTGGACTCCAGGTCAAGTCTGGAAAGCATATTATTAGGTTTCATGTGGGAAATTTCCTAATGTGGAAGGAGGTTTTGTGTGGGAAAAAGCAGAGTCAAGCTTGACTCCAGCATTAAGATTATTAGGTAAGGTTCATTCACTGCCATTTGGCCCACCATTGGCATCCATCATAATTGAGAGATTTTATTTAGGATTTCCAAGGTCAAAATGGATATCTCCCAAAAAGTTGATTATCTCCTAAATACTATGCAGCTACTTCAAATAACACTCCCACAATTCATACTGGGCTTACTGTCAAGCAAAAAACACAAGAATGACCCCATAGTGCTCAACTTCACATCACAGATCAACAATATTATAGAAGTTGTCAATAAATATTTGGAAACTGGCAAAAAAAATATACAAGCTCTAGCAAATAAAATTACAATGAAGACATATGTGAGCAAGATTGAAACAATTGCAGTGGAGGGCAGTGGCCTTCACTTCAATGCTGCACATGCAAATGTTCAGCAACTAGAGGAGTTTGATATCGATGATTTGGCATGGAAGATGAAAGCAGATGCACCATACCTGTGGGAGACACTGGGAAAGCATTGTTGACTCATGAGGAATGGAGGATGGGGACAGCAGTTGTAGATAACCAAAGAGGTGAGGATGGTGAGGATGAGTACTATGACACCCTTGAGGGGTGCAACATAAACCTAGGGGAGCCAACAGGCAGGTCAGTCAGACAACATGCAGTGGCAATGATCATGCATACATCAGGAACTATGATATTCTGGATAGTAAATGAATACTTCTGCTAGAAAAAGGTCATCATCCTCAGCATACTAGTTCAAAATACAAACCAGAAAGCAAACTACTTACAATGTATGCTGGGTATTTTTCTGCAATCTGTGCACACACCACAGAAGGTGGTTGAAATTCTCACACAAATGGGTCTGTCAATATCTGTCACCTCAATAAATGCAGTGATCCTATTGCTTTCAAAGGAATCAAACCATACCATTAAATCCCTTGGCCATATGATGCTCACAGCCTATGCATAGGATAATTTTGATGTTGACCTCAAAACTTCAGATCAGCAAGTCGAGAAGTCTAATGATACATTGAAGCACCTTACCTCTGGTCTTCTGTTTCCACTGCAGCATGGAACCTCTCTTGATGACCTTTGCTGTTCATGCTTCCTTTGGGAACAGTCTGTACACAATATTCATGCACCAGCACTAGAAGAAGGGAGAATGGGAAGAACATACAGGGACTTACTTGAGCTTCATCTGGAAAGTGGGGGTGAAGCCAGCACATCATGCTGACTGTGGTACAATACCTGGAAAATTTTGTCAGACTTAGTAGAACATGGACCTGCATACTTTCAGCAGTTCAAGGACATGGTGGGAGAGCTGGAATTCATCAAAGCAATCCCAGTGGTCAAAATGCCAATTATAGCTGCATGCATGATGGAATTTGTCAACTCTACTGTGTCTGGCAACATTCAGTCAATTACTAGCCTTCTTTCCCAAGCCAGAATCCATGATCCAAAGGACAAGGATGACCCAGATATGCCAGACATTTCTGACTATGTTGTGCTCTTCCATGGAGACCTAGGGACTGCAGAGCATGTTCAAGCAATATTACAATGCTGGGCAGTGGAAGACTCACCTTGGAACCAATGTCAATATGTGATCTTCATTCCAGGACTTTTCCACTTGAAGATGGCAGCCACAGATGCACTGTGGCATGCATTCATCCATCCAGCAGCTGCAAGCCATGATGACACATCCTTGATGCATGACATTGGAATCCTGCAACCAAAAGAGACAGGAATCTATCAGTCCAAACCTGGGTTCAGACATATGCATCAGCTAATTACTTACAGTGGGGTCTGCTGAAGGTTGGATTGCTGGTGGTCAGAGGTGGCAAATCTCGATCTGAGGCTTAGAACTCTTGAGGCCTTTGCAGACACAATGCCAATGTTTACACAAGTAAAAGACATTGCAAATATGATCACCCACAAGTATGTCACAACTAATGCACTCGAGAGGGTGCACTGGAAGCCTAGTTCACAGCACAACATGCAGTTAGAGAATGCCTTGATCATCAACAAATATATGCTACTGTATGAAGAACTCATGCATGTGATGAACATCAGTGATATTGGGTGAGTGGAGCTGTGCATCATTGCCTGGATCCTCATCTTCAAAGCAACTGACAAACATAAATATGCAGCATATATGACAGAGTTCTTGCTCAACATACATCTTGTATATCCAGCAGGCTTATGGTAAGTATTCATTGCTGCACTGGTTGCTGTTGACGTGACCATTGATGCACTTAGGGGTGCCATGTGTTACTCAATGCTGGTTAATCTGAGTGGCCAGCAAGGGAAATTCCATGGGGATGACTGGTGTGTGGAGTTGAACAACCTGTTCATAAAGGTAATAAACAGCAGTAAATTTTCTAATCATACCATCCCATGCATCATCTTGGAGTTGCCACTTGTCCAAGTTTATCACAATCTTCATGGCATCTTCCAGAAGCATTTTCTCCACAACCATGTAATGACAAGGTGACAGGAGGCAGACATGACATTGACATTCACAGAACTATGCACATACTTGGAAAAACATCAGCTGCATGAAATGCAAACAAGGTGCTCTAGTAAATTATGTATGGACAACCTGATCGACATAGGTCACACACTCATGGAAAAAATGGAATGTGAACTTGGCCAGGATGGAGTCAAGGAGGATGGAGAGAATTTCTTGACATTAGACAATGTAGCAGTTGAGCTGGGGCTGTAACAGTAGTAACATTTTGTCAGGTTGGGCTTGGTTTTCCTTTCCAAGGCAATCAGGGTGCTGTGAACATGCACGACTGCATCCTGAGTGACTGTTAAAAGAGATGTAGTCAAATAGAAAAATTGTAGCTTATGATTATGACGGATAAGCCACAAGCTGAACACCTGTTCTTCCTAACCTCAGACACAGAGGTGCTTGCAACACTGCCATCGAGAGAAGCAGGCACTTGAACTTGAGGGTGTGGCTGCAGAGCAGGGCATGCAGGGACATGCATTCTCATCAATGCAGGCATGTCAGATGGCTGAGGGATGATGCAGTGAATGATGGCCAAGACTTCAGCACCATATAGCCCTGCCCCTGACCAGTGAGTCTCCTTCTGAAGGTCATTGATTGTCTGTAACTTGAGATGGTGAGCACTGTCAATGATGTGGTCTATCATTGGACTGGGTAGAATGAACCCTGGGCTGATATCCATAACATGGGCACTGCCAAGCTTAGTGACCACCTTGGCTTCCCTCCAATCCTCCAGTGCATCACAGAGTGCAACCTCCCTTTCATCCATGGTATATTTTGAGAGGTGGGAGTGAGTGGCATTCTTGACAGTGGTAGGTGGAGGTGTGTTGACAAACAAGAATGCAGTGGGATCATGGAGGTCACAACACACAAGTGGCTGGTGAGAATGCACCATACACAGCCTTGAGGGCAAGAGGGATCACATGTGGTGTGATTATCCACTGTCAAATTGAATTGAATTTGGAGCCAGATATTCTACTTACTATTGTTTGGCAAATAGAAGGCTCACCCACACCCTTATCCAGGTTACTTCCAAAGAATGTCTCAATTATCACCTGTTGACATGTCAACCCTTGAGAATTTGCATTGATAAGGTAGTCCATCACAGGGTCAAGATCCCTCTTCCATCTCTTCATTGCTGACATCCCTTCATCACCTCATCCCAGTGGCCTTGAAACCATCAAGCCCCTCAATTCCATCTCACTGACTGGTAGGTTTCCCACTCCATTCTCATAGTTACTGTTACTGTTATCCCTGGTTGGAGTGTTGTAGAGACCAAATGCAAGCCTTTTGGCTGGCTCCAGTGTCACTGAATCTCAGTGTATCACCAGTTTGTTTCTTTCTAGCTTGCTGTTGGATTCTTTTCTCCTCTTTCACATCGTCAAATAGATCTTTCTCAGCAAATAGTATTGCTGTGCTGCTCTTGCTGTGTGCTCTTCCTGCACACCCCCAATGTTGCCATAATGTGGATAGCCCACAAGTCACTCTCCACTGAACTACTATGGTGATATCAGGGACATCCATGCCCCTGTCATTTGAAGGTGATAAGTGATCATTTTACAGACATTCTGACTCACCATGCTGAATGACTCTGTTGTACACAAACCCCAGGTGTCCCCAGCATGTAAGTGAGCAACCTCTGCCTCTTTGTAGGTTGTTGTCATATCCATGTTGAACCATTTGATTTTGTGATGGACCTCATGTGGGAGGCACTTTTGCAGGGTTTTGGTAGTGGCAATTGTTGGAGTTTGAATCACCCCTGTGTGATACCTTAATTTGGTGCGAGTTTCCTATGCTTACATAAGCACTTAGAGCGCACTTAGTAGTATGATTTTCATACTGTTCCCTCAGTAGTTGAGTCACTACTGAGGGTAAGTCCATATATTATCCATATTAGACTACTTACTCATACCTTGTAGCTGCCTACAGGTACATTGAATATTATAGTAGTTGAGTCACTACTGAGGCTGCCTACAGCCCTTTTCTACAGCAATGGCATCCTGGATGTCATCAAAGAAGACCAAGAATTTTGGCAGTGCTGGATCACCTGCCATCCAGCCCTCAGGCACAAGGAAAGAGAGGTCCACATAAGAGGTAAGTGAATGCTTGATCTTGCATACACAAATTCTTATGTTTGGCTGATCTGTATGGATTTGAATATTGATGTGATCTTCCTTCCCTTGCAGGCTCAGAGTTCAAGTAATGTCAGCAAGAGTCTCTGGTGTTAGCATTGCAGATGTGATCATGTATGGCACCCAAAACAGTAAGATAAAGCACAGTCATCCTAACTCCCTATACTCAGGTCTGAATGCTCCCCAGGCTGTGATGCAGTGTGCTCCATCAAAGATTATTCCCATTATATGGGTAACAAACTCTTTCTTCTTCAACAGTGCCTCAAACATCCCCCCCAGCTTCACCATTTGTTCTGGACTTATTACAATTGCCCAGTATTCCAGCACCTCAATATCCTAGTCAAGTATAAGTGTGCTATGCATGTGGGAGGAGAGACATGAATGGTACATACATACATACCTTATAATTCTTCTCACTGGCCATGTCAGCATTGATCAAAATGGCTCACAGACCCAGACCTTCTAAGCAGTCAACTTGCTGCTTCCCAAGTTGATTCAGCAGTGTCACAATGATCTGGAGAGCCCTCAGATGGAAAAGTAGTGGCATCCAGAACATGAGTGTCTTCCCCATGGATGTTCCTGCAATGCATACTATATCCTGACCACCCTTGAGGAAAGCTTGTGCAACTCTGATCTGCCATAGACAGGGCCATTTTCCAAAATCTGCAATCATCTTGTTCCATATGTCTTGGACACTAGGAAATTCTGGAGATGACTCAGGCATGAAGACCAAGTAGGAAAGGATATGCCTGATTTAGTTATGCTGTCTCACAATGTCCAAATGTGTACATGTCCTTGTATATTATCATAATCTCTATTGTACCCATGTCACTTACACCAATGCTGATGGTGGGCCAAACAGTGGCAAATGAACCTTACTAATGTTCTGTACCAGCTGCTGCTGGAGGGTTTGAGGGATAAAGTTAGGCTGAGTTTGAAAAATATACACCAAATATATACAAACACACCACTATAGGATGCCATCCCTCATACCCTCCAGCAAGGATGGGAAGGAGCCTGAGTTAGAGCCATCATCCACAAGAGCTGCTATGCCATAGAGTGTGCTAGATCCTTGAGAGACCTTAGCACTTGCAGATGCTGATGGATTTGAGCTTGCAGATGGCCCAGCCTTTGCCTTTGAGGCAGATGATGCAGACAGTGATGACATATCTTGTAGCTAGTAGTGGTACCACTTGTTTGAATGTGATTTGAGTATGTTAGAGCTTGGGGCTCATAACCTCTTGAAGTAAGGCTGACAGACTCAGATTTTACCTGTGAGAGGGAGTCTCAGACTTTAAATGAACAAGTCTGAGGTTTGCCAAAGGAAAAACATTCAACCTAAGTTAAGGTAAAATTATGTAAGGCTGTGTGGTGACAAAGACAAGGAAGATAAGGTGAAACCAGTCAAACTCCAACACCCATCCCAGATGGTCAGAATTGTAGATTGCTGCCTGGAATCTGGTAGGGCCCACCTTTTCATACCAATGATGTTTCCTCTCTTGTTCATCCTTGAGCATCACAGATACCCTACACCAGTCATATGAATGATTCATCCATCTGACACTATAGCCTGTTACAAGGTAGCACCATTTTCTACACTGAGTTTGCACATGTTTCTTCAGACTCTGTAGAGTTGCAACCCATGTCATATAACAGACCCAATATTTCTATGTTCACTACAATTGTCTGACCCTAACCAGCTTATCAAAAGTTACTTGGCATGGAAGTTGCTGTTGAAATAAATTGGTAACATCAATATGCTCAGGTATAATCATTTACAACATCTCAAGCTAAATTTCAAGTGCTACAACATGCTTCCACTGATGAAGGGCTTCAGAAAGACACCATACATCTGATTTCAAAAAATTGAAGTATCATCACTTCCTATTCATGCTCCTGGCTAGGCAAATGAAGGGTGAGAGGTTGATAAGCCTTGGATAAGTATTAGCTTACACATCTGTTTCTCTTTTGCAACCTGTACAAGAATAGGGCATAAAAGCTCCATATTTTTACCATGTTCCTGGAAGGCTTCATTAATAAGCTTCAAAACAGATTCCCTGGTGCCTGAAGTTTGATATTCCCCAACAGCCAAATCCAGGTCCACCTGCACATCATGCTTTCCATCTTTTCCCTGCAACAGAAAGTATAAGTATTCAAGTACAAGTATGGTACCTGCAAGCAAGCATCAGAGATACCAACACATCATTATGACATATAATTTACCAGTGCCTTGTTCAGCAGTATATTGCAATGAATATTGCATGGAGTTAGCCATTGTAGGCATTTTGAGATAAAACAAGGATTGCTGAATGTCAGGCTACATAATGTGGGATGAAAAACTTTTGGAGGACTGAAGACCAATGGATGAAGCTTACAACCTGAATGACATAACATGGAAAGCATAAAAGACAACTTAGGGTAGAAAACAAAGAAACAAACCAACTACAAAGAGAATTAGGGATCACTGCATGGTAGATTTGGCTGCAGAGACATACCTGCTGTAAACAGAATATATATATCAACAACTATGAACCATGAAAAGTAGTAATGATTACCAACATCCTGGAAAATACACATTATAAATCAAGGATGAGAGTGAAATTCTAACTTCTTAAGAACACATGCATCCTACAACAGGTGTTCAAAAACTACTCTGGAAACAGAAATTAATGATCCTTACCACCTAGGGATTGAAAATTCCAATGATGTGTAACATGCATATGACTTGCATAACTACTCACTGCCTATGAACCCAAGTGCAACAGGGTGGCAGTGAAGATGGTCAGCATGCATCCACCACCACCTGCCATGACTCCACTCACTGCCTATGAACCCAAGTGCAACAGGGTGGCAGTGAAGATGGTCAGCATGCATCCACCACCACCTGCCATGACTCCACTCACTCTCTATGAACCCAAGTGCAACAGGGTGGCAGTGAAGATGGTCAGCATGCATCCACCACCACCTGCCATGACTCCACTCACTCTCTATGAACCCAAGTGCAACAGGGTGGCAGTGAAGATGGTCAGCATGCATCCACCACGACCTGCCATGACTCCACTCACTTCCTATGAACCCAAGCACAACAGGGTGGCAGTGAAGATGGTCAGCATGCATCCACCACCACCTGCCATGACTCCACTCACTTCCTATGAACCCAAGTGCAACAGGGTGGCAGTGAAGATGGTCAGCATGCATCCACCACCACCTGCCAATGACTCCACTCACTTCCTATGAACCCAAGTGCAACAGGGTGGCAGTGAAGATGGTCAGCATGCATCCACCACCACCTGCCATGACTCCACTCACAAACTATGAACCCAAGTGCAACAGGGTGGCAGTGAAGATGGTCAGCATGCATCCACCACCACCTGCCATCACTCCACTCACTTCCTATGAACCCAAGTGCAACAGGGCGGCAGTGAAGATGGTCAGCATGCATCCACCACCACCTGCCATCACTCCACTCACTTCCTATGAACCCAAGTGCAACAGGGTGGCAGTGAAGATGGTCAGCATGCATCCACCACCACCTGCCATGACTCCACTCACTGCCTATGAACCCAAGTGCAACAGGGTGGCAGTGAAGATGGTCAGCATGCATCCACCACCACCTGCCATGACTCCACTCACTGCCTATGAACCCAAGTGCAACAGGGTGGCAGTGAAGATGGTCAGCATGCATCCACCACCACCTGCCATGACTCCACTCACTCCCTATGAACCCAAGTGCAACAGGGTGGCAGTGAAGATGGTCAGCATGCATCCACCACCACCTGCCATGACTCCACTCACTGCCTATGAACCCAAGTGCAACAGGGTGGCAGTGAAGATGGTCAGCATGCATCCACCACCACCTGCCATGACTCCACTCACAAACTATGAACCCCAGTGCAACAGGGTGGCAGTGAAGATGGTCAGCATGCATCCACCACCACCTGCCATGACTCCACTCACAAACTATGAACCAAAGTGCAACAGGGTGGCAGCAAAGATGGTCAGCATGCATCCACCACCACCTGCCATGACTCCACTCACTGCCTATGAACCCAAGTGCAACAGGGTGGCAGTGAAGATGGTCAGCATGCATCCACCATCACTTTGCATGACTCTCACCTGCCATTAATAATAATGGAAATCCACATGGCATAACCACATTTAGCATGCATGCAGTAGTTGTCACAATTCCACCAACCTTCTGTCAATTTATTAGTATCTCATTGATACAATCCCTTTTCTTCCTTACATATGGAAACCACAATGCCAACATGCTTGCTAGAGCATTTGGTCCCATCTTGCTATCCTGTTTCTCCATGCAATTTTTCAAAGTCCTGATCCCTGTTAGCACATTTAGATTTTCAGCTTTGTTACTTACTTCATTATTGCAAATTCCATACACAGTTCCAGGTTGGACTGCTGTGTTGATATAAGCAGTTGCTGCAGTCCCTCCTCATTCAATGCTTTTGCTGTGCATGTCAGCAGGCTTGCACACTCTGCACCTTCCTTCTGCATTCCTACAACATTTCCCATCAGTACTTCCTCCAGTCAACCTTTAGTGTACTGACCAGTCAGTGCCAGATAGTCATGAGGGGGAAATGTTTGCTTGTCCAACCATCCTTTTACCCTTGCAAGAGCACTTTCCAGAAGTCTTCCTTCTACCTCTGCAGCACCTCGCATTGCATCTTCTATACTCAAACCATCCTTCATACCCTCCTGGACTGCCTCAAGATTCAAGGTGTCTGCCTTGGTTAGCAGCACAATTACAGGCACTATGCAGAGCCACATATTTAATAAACAGCTAAAAAAATGCCCAGTATACTCACCATGCCCTGTATCACAGTTACTAAAAAACTTGTTTTCCGCAGTCATGACCATCCTGTGGCTCTCATTCAAAGGAATACAAAACCTAAATCCATAATCAGAACCATATTTATGTGCCCAGAGTGTCTGCGATGGTGTCTTTACCAAATGGCATGGATTCTCTTGTCCAATTTGGGCGTCTTGGCACGCTCCATCACAAATTTCTTCATTGAATCAAACTGCTCTTCGCTGCCCGCCTCAAACCCACATGAATCATGAAATACATAGCCTGGATTACTCGCAAAGACCAGTTCATCCTCAATGTTGTGGTAGCCACGCTGAATACAATCAAGACACAGTACATTTTATTCAAGAGACAACCTCACCGTTAGTGAGCCCTGTATCACAGCAGCCTCCACCTGAGTATAATCCAACATATTGTTAATCTCGAACAAATATCATGCAGCGTACATACCTTCTGTCCTTGTTCATTCCATATTTCTGGCTGATCCGTAGTGTTACAGACCCTCTGCAGAATTGTCGTTTTGCCTGCATTTGCTCGCCCCATAACCAGAATGCGAAAACGCTTAATGCGGGCAACATGTTGTTTGGCTTCTGCAGGATCTAAGTGAAGATAGGGTGGCACTGGTTATTAAAGTTGTTAGACTGGTTCCGTGGCGTCAGAAGTAAAACACTTGCTGGGAGCGAGAACATGTGTTTCAATTGGTGAAGACGGCTGCTGACAACACCAAAATCCGCTGAAACAACCAGTCATGACTGATGAAAGATGTAGTTCCTGGAATGTCGTAGGATGCAGCAAGTGTTTGGGTCGAGATGATAGACGAGTGCAAAGGGCGTGGAATGTGCTAGAAACGTGCCCCAAGGTCATCACGTGATTCAACACCTTGACAATTTAGTGAACTGTACAGTAGGTTACAAACAATCTGGTGATTCTAATCAACATTGTTGAATTTGATTTGTGTCATTCCCCACTCGCAAGGCCTTTGGAGGGCTTCGAAGGCTCAGCGGTTCATTCATTGTAGGTCATGAATTGCTTGTTCCTTTAAGTTACTCTGTTTATACCAGTGCTATCTGTGCATAGGGTTACAAGCAGGGCTTCTACCATGCGGATAGGTCATGTAAGGGGTGTCCAGGACATCAATCTAAGAATGTGTCTATGCGATCTGGTATATATTAGACTCCAGGATATTCGAATTCGATAAACGCAACATTTACCCAACGGCTTGTTCGGTCAAGTTGTTCACATCGGAGTCAGGGACTGGCGCTGTTGGCGCCACTAAGCTTCCCCTGATGCATCGGCTATTACAAGCCATGATGGTAATCCTGGAATCCACACTACATAGCGTGAATCATGAAGTGCTTTTAGTCACGATATCGTATGTGTCGTCTTAGGCTGATAGTGTCATTCCTTTGGAGTTAGCACAAGCGAATCCATATTAATTTTTCATTGAACTGCAACGAGTACAGTATCGACAACCATGTATGCATCTGACAGAGGGTTGATGTCAGAAGCGCTTACTTCTGTGAAAGAGAATGTTGCTTGGTCACAGATCCACTCACTAGAATATGCACAAGATCAGGTATGAAAGGGTTTGTCATTAAGACGGGTGGGGAGTCTCAAGCAATCGACCATGGCGGTGTATTGCTCTATTAAATATCAGTTCGATTCATAGTCGCATGTGTATGTGAATAAACTTACCTCCATGACAGATCGACTGCGCTCGAAAACGTCACCCACGTGGTCTCTTGATGAGCACGATGATAAGCAGACCCTGAGGGCCTGACATCCAAGAAGTAAAGCTGCAATGTCAGTAGTTTATTACGTTTGACCGACACATGAATGACCTTGATAAGCTCTTCCAGTGAGTGGAGATACTAAGAGCAAGTCGAAGCGATTCAACCTTCTCGAAGAAATTCAATGTGTGCGAGGGTCGGGGAATCAGCAATAGCTCGTAACACATGGGAAATTTCAGTATTTTGCCATGTATAGAAGATGATTCAGAAGCCAATTGTAAAATATTATATTCTGCTAAAGTATTATCTGGTTTGTATAATTTTATATTTTGAGGTGTGGCCAAATGTATTTGTAACACATAATATTTTACAATTGTATTCTGAATTATATTCTACAGATGTCAAAATATTGAAATTTCCAGTGTATGTCCATATTGGTATGACACTGCATCTGTAACAATGGTTACACTGGAAATTTCAAGATTTTGCCATGGGTAGAATATAATTCAGAATATAATTGTGAAATATTATATGTTTCAAACACATTCAGACCCACCTCAAAATAATAAATTATACAAAACAGATAATATTGCATCAGAATATAATGTTCTACAATTACTTTCTGAATTATCTTCTACCCATGTCACAATATTGAAATTTCCCATGTGTAAGCTTGTCTGCCAATGCTGGAATGCAGTATAGTTTGACAACGCATGGGTGAGCGTGTGTCTTGCAGTTAGGTCCACAGCGCTCTGCGCAGGAGGATAAGACAGACGTTGAGCTAGTTTCCATCCTTGCCCCTCAGTATGATGTTGATGGATAAGGTGTTCGACATCACTGGACGTGGAACTTTTCTATGGTTTTCCTACCGGAGGAACGGGCATCATGGTGCTTGGTGGGTAGCCGGAGAGAGGCACTGTTGGTGGGGTGCTTTATATGGGACTGGTTGTACTGGACAACGAACGACGCAAGGCGATCTGAATGTGTGAATCAGTGATAGAGAAAGGGGTTCACCGAAGGGGAAAAATGCATCACGGTAGGGCTGCGTGTAGCAAAGATGGTTGGATAGGGCATCTGGTAATCCTGGAGGCGAGGCTGGCATATTCATGGTCATAGCACACCATCTGATGTTCGCTGCGTTCACTCATGGCAATTTCAAGCATTTGTACTGACAACAGGCGCGACTGACGACAGGCACGACTCACTGCCATACAGAAGACTGCAGTAGGATGTGGCACTCCTGCAGCCCCTGCTTTCACGCTCTACCCTCTGTCCTTCCATTCAGACACTTTAATGTAAGGGCATATTCTCTGATACGAACCGGAATTCGACTGGGTATGTCGATTATGAGAACGTGTATGGTGTCAAGGGTGTCAGGACTGCGAATGTTGTGAGCAATTCATTAGACGTAGAAAGGAAGGGCCAGCCTAAGAAACTGAGGTACCATCATCCCTCCTTCATCTAACGTGTATACTCATCTTAGGGAGCTCATGGGCAGCTCGATGCGCCCGTCTCATGCCAGACGTTGATGGACAAGATGTTTCCTGCAACCCACCAATGAAGAATCTTACGTGCTCCACCTCTACTCTGTAGCTAACCCGCAGGACTTTGGCCAGGTATTCTCCTCTCCCGCACCTGGTTTCGTCATCGGGGTAGGTTCGATTGGGAGACAGCTCGCACCATATGAAGATTGCGACACATCGATACTGGTCTAATGTGGTGGACGATCCTCATGTTGATAGACTGAATCCGTGAAACTCCGGCAGCGCACACTGCCACCGCAAATTTTCTGGAATAAACTGATTTCATGGGAGTCGGAGACAATGAAGTACGTATGACCCAGTACTGTTCATGGGGGGGGGGCATTCTCTGGCCGAACTGAAAAAAACCAGTGCAACGATGTCAAAAACTGACACCATGTGTGTGACGGAAAGGGTAGTTTTTGGCCACACGGTAGTTGATTCTCGGCAGAGTGAGTCTTAGAGGGCTCGCGATAGAACTGTCCAAGGTCTCTGTTTTGAGAACAACTGGGGAGGATGCATCGAGTACTAAGGGTTTATATACATTCAGAGTGCAGCGGGGGACAAATGAGTATCTAAAAAGAGAAAAGAAAGGGAAAGAAAGAAATGGTGACAAGAGTGTAAACTAAGAGAATTCCATGGTGAAGTGGTGAGGTATAATCCGAGGCATTATGAGCTGTGATTCATTACATTTGCCCTCCTGATCTTAGTAGAGAAGATCAATCAGTAGAGACACTATTCATAGGGGAGGTGGCGGCTATGAAGCAAGTGAGTAGGTTCATGAGAAGAATCATTATGAGGGTCCAACCTGTGGAAGGACCTGAGGTAGAGGTGACTGGGGTGGTCTGAGAACCGTCGACGGAGGAGTTAATCTCCAATTCTTTAAACATGTCATCTACATTCAGGACCAGGTTGTGGAAACCTCGGAAAGGGTCACTAGTGGGGTCATTAAGGGTGGCAAAGTCAGGTGCTGGGGTGCTGTCAGTATGGGGAGCCCTTTGCCTGCTCTTTCAAAAGTCACGAGAGTGATTCTTGAAGTACCTGGGTCGTACTCCTTTCTGGTCATTCCTGTTTTCATTGCACCCTCCATTGTGTCCATTGGGCTTATATGGTCCAGGGCAATGATATTCTTTGTTTCCACAGCTGGCGTTAGCTCGTTCTGAGGCGTGATGAGGGTTTTTTATGTTTCTTGAATGGGCACACTTACGAGTGGCCGTGTCTGCTGCAAACCAGTTAAATATTACCCAGGTGAGATAGCCTGACTCTTGTTTCCCATGACAAGTTTGGTTGGGTTTCTTAGCTGGGGCAGTGCATGCATGACCAAATGCAGGAGGTAATGGGTATCATAAGAATGGGTCTGGGTCGTCGGTGTGAAGAACACAAAAGTTGACATATCCAGGAGGTACAACGTCTTGTTTGATATTGAAGGAGCCATCACAGATGGCTGTAGCGGTGGCACGGAAATGTTCCAGCTCAAGAGGAGTGAAGTGCATGCTTGAATGAGGGGGATGTTGGGTTATACGAGCACCTCTCATTCGTCTTTTATATGCTTTTCAAGTTCAGACAGGGGGTTTTGTGAAAGCCGAGGAGCAAGAGGCGGCTGGCACTGGCAGAGTTGCCCAGTCGTCGGTCATCAACATGCAGTCAATGATGTCAAATGCTTGGCAGCAGGCATCGTTATCATCCACAGAGACCACAAATAAGGGTATGTCTTGGGATGGGCTCGTGCGTCGAGGGAGATCGTTGGTGTTAGAAATATTGAGTGCCTCGAGATACTGAGAAAAGGCTTCGAGGTGGGACACCTCATGCAACAGCAGCCATACCTTGTTGCCGCTTGAGTACTCGACTTGGAATAAGGACTCACCTCCTTTTCCATGGTGATCACTAATCTGCTTTACTGACAGGTTCTCAACTTTCCTGATTCCTATAACCTGTGGGAGTTGTCTACCAGGGAAATGGTGGTCATCGTTAGGTACGTGAATGCAGAGTAGGCTAGCATGGAATGCAGGATGGGTACCTCGCTGTTTCAGTTCCTGTGGCAGGTCAAGCACGAAGGTATTATTTCGGTAGTCATCAATGGTTTTGTACAGACCAATAAACTTCGGCATCAGCTTTCATGCATGTCCCTTGGGCAGTGCGAGGTTAGCTGTAGACAGGTAAACCAAATCACCTTTGACAAACAGCGTGTCTCTTCGTTTGTGATTTGCCATTGTAGTCTGCTTAATGCAGGCAGCTATTATTGAGTCATGAGCCTGCAGAATGGTGTATTTCATTCGCTGAGCAAATACATGTACTCCAGGGAATTCCGAGTTAGTTTCCCAGATCATAGATCTTGGGGTTCGTCCATAGTTTAACATAAATGGGGTAAACCCAGTTGTTTCCAAGCGAGCAGAATTCATAGCAAACTCGATTGCTGGTAACTTATTAGCCCAGTCTTTCTGGTTTGGAGATATACATGAGCGTAGCATTTGCATGATAGTATGGTTCACTCGTTCCATGATTCCATCAGTTTGGGGGTGGAAACTGGATGACATTCATAGTTCAGTACCTGTTAGCTCATTGAGCTTATTCCAGAACATGCTTGTAAATAATGAATCTCTGTCACTAATGATATTCTGCAGCATGCCATGATGCTTGTATACTCTGTCGAACATTACCTTGGCAACATCCTTTGCATGGTAGGTTTGTTTTGTTGGTACGAGGTGCACCATCACTGTTAGGTAATCAATAATGACTAGTATCATGTCAAATGTGCTGTTAAGTGTCCAAGATTCCAGTAAGGGGCTGACAAAGTTGATACTGATTGTTTCCCAGGGGTAATTAGGGACATCTAAGGTTTCTCATAGTCTGTAGCTAGGGTGGTTACTTGGCTTTGATGCTTGGCAGATAGTGCACAACTTGCAGAAGCTATCTATGTCAGAATTGATTCCCTTCCACCAGACATTGTCCCATAGATAATTGGTTGTTTTATTGGGTCTGAGGTGCACTAGTATGGAATGAGCATGTGAGATCAGGATCTTGCGCAGGCGATGGGTGCCTAGTCTAATGTCCAGTATACACAGTACTCTTTGTCCCTTGTCTTTCAGGTATATTAGACCATTGTCAACTTCAAAGTTTTTGTAATTCTTAGGCTGCTTAACAATGTCTGAGAAGAATGTGTCCTGACTATACTGATGGCATATATCCTCGCAGATATTTATTCCTTGCTCTACCACTGTTATGAAGTCGGGTAGTGATGTCAGTTCCTCATGGTCACATGGTGGTTCCGGGTGGTCTATGATGTTATTCTGACAGGTGTCATTTCCTTCGGGTGACATGTCTGGTTCTGTTGTCCTGTCATTGTTGTCAGGAACTGTTTGTTCGGCAGGTGAGTCTAATGTCTCTGGACTCCTGCCCTCCAGTGGTCGTGTTGGTCCTTCCAGCAACTTAAGGATCACTCATTTCACATTAGGAAATGCCTCGCATGCCCCAGATTGTTTCCTTGTCGCGCTGAGGAAAATTGGAGAGCCTGTGTATAGGGGCACTGTCACTAAATTTAGCATCAGTTTAGATGGTGCGTGCTCCTCCTCAGCACTGACAAATTCACTCACTGCTCTTACAGTGCCCTTCAGTTCGTCAGAATAGATTTGACTCAGTGCGTCTGCGATGACATTCATCTTTCCAGGGATGTGAGTAATTTCAAAGTTGAAGTCAGCTAAAGTGTCCAGCCAGTGAGCTTGTCATGGTGATAATTTTCGCTGTGTCTGGATCCATTCAAGACCTTTATGGTCGGTGAAGATGCGGAATTTCGTTCCTTGCAGCAAGTGTTGAAAGTGCTTTAGGGACTCTACAATTGCTAACAGTTCTTGTTCATGCACAGGATAATTTTGCTGTGCAGGGTTGAATTTGCCTGACCAGAAGGCAACAATATTTCCCTTCTCGAGGGTCTCACCCTGCCAAAGTACACCACTACCCCCTGACAGGCACATGTCACATGAGAGGTTTATGGGCAGGTGACCCAGTGAGTAATCAATTGCCTTATGCTGTGTTCCTCGGTGCTTATCCACCAATTCTTTTACCAGATCAAACATGCACTGTTCCATGAAGGACCATCACCATGGTGCATTTGGCACTGCGAGTTTGTGTAAGTATCCAAGTGGAATGCGAACACCTTCACAGCCCAGTGCGAGGTATCCAACAGCACTGATAAATCCTGCTAGTAAGTCTTTGTTGGTCAGTGTTTTCCAACTGACAACTTTATTGACTTTGTCTGGGTCCATGTGGATTCCATCATGGTCGATTACATGACCTAGTATTTGTAATTCTTCTACAAAAAATTGCAGTTTATGTTCGCTCAGATAGAATTTGTGTCTCTGTAGGATGTCAATAACAGTTTTTACATGCATAATATGGTCCTCCAGGGTGTCAGAATAGATTACAATGTCATCGAGATATACATCCATGAAAACTCCAATGTGAGGTGCAAAAATATGATTCATTAAGGACTGATAGGTCGCACCAGCATTGCAATCGCCTATCTGCATGACGTGGCTTATCATCGTACCGTTGGGTGTTGTGAATAATGTTTTAGGGACATCTTTGGGTCTGACGCAGATTTGTTCATATGCATCTTTACCATCGAGTAGTGACCTGTAGGGGTGAGATACGACATTATGGAGGATGGCCTCCATATCTGGGAGTGGCGAGGCTAACTTTTGAGTGTTAGCATTTCATTCACGAGTATCAATGACAGTGCGTAGATGGAGGGTACCATCCTTTGTAGCTTTCTTTAGCATTAGCATAGGGATTGCGTTAGTACCGCTGCTAAACTCCCAGCATCCTGTTTGAATATAATCATCATGCTTCACATGCCAAAGGGGTTTCAGAGGTTCTGGGCAATGAGAAGGTTGCCATGAATATACTTTATTTTCATCAATTAGAGGAATAACATGGTTAATATCATGGAGAGGGGGTAGCAGGGTTTCGATAGCTTCCTTACAGATATCCCTCGCATACGCTTGCAACTCTTCTCGGAGTTTTTCTCTCTCATCTCCCATAATCTCAGCTGCATGGGACTCCAGCACAATCATTTGTACTCCTCGAATAGGCAGAGATGTGTCGCTGCACACTGTCACCTGCACTGGGTTGAATCCAAGCAGTATCTGATGCTGGAATAGGAAGGGCATACCTAGTATTAGATCATACAAATCAATATTAGCAACGTCCAAGGTTTGCTGCTTGTGAATGTTTTGATAGGTAATCCAAGGGGTTGTCGTAGCTTTAACCTTACTGCGTGATCCTGAGACTGTGAGTTGGAGGTTCAGTGGTCTGTCTAGTACTTCCAGGGTCAGTTGTAGTTGATCAACCAGCATAGTAGAGATGAAGTCAGACGATGATCCTGAGTCGAGCAATGCTCGGCATGGCTTGTTGTTAATACAAACCACAACTACGGTCGGTTTTGGGAGTAGCCACATGACTCCTTTGAGTCAGGCGGCATTTTGTTCGATTGCGTTAGTCCCAGCAAGGTTTCTGTCAGCATTTCCTGATATCATGGCAGCGCAAGTCAATGGTATCTCTTTTAAACAATCAGGGATAGTGGGCATAGGACCGTGCCAGCATGACTCTCGTCTGTCAAAGACTAATTCATCATAGCACTTTGTTTTCTGCAAATGTAACCAGTGAACAATATCAAATTCTGGGTCTATCAGGTTTTCATAATACATGATGTGATTGTCAAGCAAGTAATGGTCAGATAGTAGGTATGTATCTGGGCTGCCATAGTCCTCTATCGTGAAACATCTGGGTTGGAAAGGGGAGTTCCCTGTGTCTACTTCTTTGTCAAGGGTCAGTGGCATGGCATCATATAGAGTAGATAGCACTCATGCCTTTACTAGGTCCCTTTTTGCTTGCTGAAGATCGGTCATCTCTGAGCAGGTAGTTCCAATAGCAAAAAGTCCTAAGTCAGTACCTTCTTCAATAGCAGCAAGCCTGATTTCTGCTGGGGATAGGTCAATGTTGTTTAGATGTACATGGGGTCCCTTGTGTTTTCCCTGGGTCTGCCACTGTTTGGGGCAATTCCATTCGATGTGATTAGTGCTTTTGCAGTTGAAGCACTTTCCTTCGGCACAGAGGCAGCATTTACATTCCTTGTCACTCGAGGCCATCTGCTGAGAGTTAGAATTCTTCGGAGGGTTGTGGTTACTCACGGGTCACCCATTATTAGTGGTATTGCTGGGTACGTTCGTTGCTTTAACAGATGCAGCGCTCAGCTGATCTGTACTTTGCCTATGAGGTGTGTAATTTTGGTCACTTGATTGCTGAGGCCTATGGTTACGATCCTCATTGATAACACGTTTTGCCTTTTCGTACCTTACACACTCTGACTCTAGAGTAATGATTGAGATGGTGGTTGTGTCATAGCCGTTTCAGGTGAGTTCTGCATGTAAGTAGGGTTGACACCATCTCCAGAATGCTAAGATGATATCCTTGTCACTGATATCTCCAACAGTGTTGGCGATTTCTTGAAGCTTCCTGAGGAAGTCTAACACAGATCATCCCTCTTGGCAGCACATGTCAAACTTATCACACTGCTGCATTTGGAAGTCTGCAGGAAACATGTAGTCAAAGAGCTCCTCAAAAAATGTCGAGAGGCTATATTTCTTTTTGAGGTCGAGAATGTTCCATTCATAGAATCAGTAAGCATGTCCATCAAGATACTTTCCCACAACTCTGATACTCTTCTTTCAGTCCAGGCAGGCTCGTTTTAGCCAGTCACACAACTCATGACACCATTTCTTAAACAAGCCAACTTGTATCTCACCACAGTAAGTAAAAGGAGGATCTTCTTTCAAGAATGACTGCTGATACTTTAATTTGTTTAACTTAGCTTGGTAGCGGTGTTTCTTCTCGCATTTACAGGCCTTCATGTGGTTCGAGTCATCAGTAAGTATGGACACAGGTTCTTTGTCTAGGAAATCCGATCCAAATGAGAAATCATCTTCAGATGATGAGGACGAATCCTCATCGGATGATCCTGATGAAGGGTTTGGTGCGATGGGTCGTCGATACGGTGGGTTGTCATTAGGTCTGCATTGTCCTTGTTCTGTGTTGTCAGAATCTGACAAGCTACTGTTATCACTAGGGTCTCCATGCATTGCACGAAGCACAGTGCTCTCATGCAGGAATACAGATGACACCCAGGCAATGTGAGCTTCTTTATTTGGGTTTCCTTTATTCTTCTGATGGTGCAGCTTTACACTCTTTTCACAATTAAGCGGTTCTGGCTGATTTACCACTTCGGAACTTGGCTTAGTGTCAGCAGTGAATTCCTTTTGTGTGCATTGTTTCTGTTCAGCGCTGAGTCCCAAAGGTCCTGGCTTTATCAACTCATGCTTTTTCTGTCATTTTAAGGACTCGATGATGGCCTGTTGTTGGTGGATCACCACCTCAGCACTGTCAAGCTGCTTGACCAGGCTGGCCTCTTTCAGTTTGGTAATCATATGTTCAGCAGGTTCCACTGCTTCTGGACCGCTTTTGTCGATAGGTAATTCTCTTGCAACTTCAACAGGAGTGGAGACCCTCCACTTTTCCTTCCTGTCCTTGGTGAGTTTCGGTGTGCTTCTTTCTGAAGCCAGTTTACTTATAGTCTTATCTTTCTTGTGGTCATTTGTAATCAGTATTCCATACCATTGGGGAACAGAGTTCTTTAATGCTTCCTCATTCTGTACAAGGTCTGACCATAACAGCTTAGGACTGAACTTATTTGCATTCTTGGACTTTGGGTCTATTTTGGGTTTGTTGCACTGCAAGCATTTCACAATGTTTTTTGAGAAAACATGCTGAAAAAATTGAAGAAAATGATACTCTTCTTTGATAGGTGTTTTCAAAGAGAAAAGGCAAATATAATTTTCTCTTTTCTTTGCATGACTTGCCACAAAACATTGATTGATGGTAATACCCATTAGTGTGAAAGCCAATCAGCACTACCATCAATTCATGTTTTTGCACAGAAAAGGCAAAGAAAACAAAATATTATATTTGCATTTTTTTTGTGAAAACAGCCCAAATAAAAGAGTATCTCTTCTTTCAACTCTTTTCAACATATTTTGGCATGAAAAATTGTGAAATGCTTGCAGTGTTGTGCATCCATGCAGGCCAGCAGTTCTGGTCTAACAGTACTGACGTCCTAATTATCGATACAGTACTTCGTGCAGGTGAGCATGGCTTCTCAAAGCCCTTGCCTGGTTCTGCGTGCACTTCTATGTCCTCTCCAGTCAACACTGGGGGGTCTGGGGCACAGCCGTGTGGCGTGCTCCCAAGCTCATGGACTGGCTGCTCGATGGCATCTCCCCATGCATCATTCACACTTTCCTCAGGGTTTCCAAGGTCAGCACGGCCTTTTAGGGCATCGCCCTGTGTCCTAACGAATCCAGAGGGTTCATGAGCTGATGGGATAATTGACTCGGTAGGTATGTCTACATCATGGTCTATTCCAGTTATCCCTCCAAATCTGATAGGGCCACCTTGTTCTGGCTTGAAGGACCAGAAACAGCACCATATCTCTTCGTTAATAGCTTTGGGGTTAAATGGAGAAGAAGACATTAGTAACGGGTTTGGCGAAGCGACTACACACCGGGTGATCAAGCCAGTAATGAGTGGGCAACATCAACATCGCATTTGGTTTTAAAGAGTAAGCAGAGAGTTTAAAGGCAGTTCAAAATATGTGACGGAAAGGGTAGTTTTCGGCCACACAGTAGTCGATTCTTGGCAGAGTGAGTCTTAGAGGGCTCGTGATAGAACTGTCCAAGGTCTCTGTTTTGAGAACAACTGGGGAGGATACATCGAGTACTAAGGGTTTATATACGTTCAGAGTGTGGCGGGGGACAAACGAGTATCTAAAAAGAGAAAAGAAAGGGAAAGAAAGAAACGGTGACAAGAGTGTAAACTAAGAGAATTCCGTGGTGAAGTGGTGAGGTATAATCCGAGGCGTTACGAGCCGTGATTTGTTACAGTGTGCCACACTTCGCCCATGATTGTGTTGGAAAGTCTATTAGAGTCTAGTTATACATTTGCTAACAATACAACATGTTCCATTATGCAACTACATGAGGTAAGAAGGTATGTGTTTGGAGAGAATGGATCATGCTGTGGGACTTTCAGTGACTGGGGAACTCCCCACTTCATATCTACTTTTCCAGGGAGGAGGCATCATTGACAAATGTTGTACCACTGGTTGCGAACCCGCAATGCCTGGTTGTAGATTCAACGAGGGTCAGGAGACAGATTGGAATCGTGGATGTGGTGCTAGAGGTGCTGGAATGGAAAGGGTCATGGTTCAATGTGGGGCAGAGCCCCCTTCAATGTGGTGTGGAGGTAGGGATCTGTGGCATTGTGGACTCATGGAAACTGATGGGCTTTGCACTGGGAGTGTGGACTGGCGTCGAGGCAGTATAAGCAGCAGTAGTGGCAGGGCACGATGTGATGAACGATTCGGTGTGCTTGGTCCGGAATCCGACGACCCTTGAGAAGTCAAAAACCACTTCTCGCCCATTTCTGGGTCCATGATTGGCAGTACTGACAGTTTTGCGGAAGAGGGAACAATTTTAGGCGAATCTACCGTGACAGGTATATGGGACTGCATATACAGCACGACAGCAAAGTAGATGCTGTAAAGTAGCGCTGTTTCCACAAGTATTAGACATGAAACAGAATGCAGGTAGACACTACTTACAAATGACTGGAATGATCCAGTATGCCATGACAGTGTATGCATTGAGGAGTTTGCATATGCCCATGTTGTCGGCAGCTGACCAGTGAAAGGTGAGGTACAATCATTATAAGCATGGCGACACCACATACTTTCATCTGGATACTGAATCTGGGGACTCCAACACATGAAAGCAGTGGCAGCACCTGGTGATAACCTCAAAACGAGACGCTCTACAAGACGATAATGCCACGTACCTGTCTGCAGAACAAATATCAACAAGTGACATGTGGCATCCAGCCATATTCGGAATTCAAGTATCAACCTGCGAAACATCAGCTTGGCTGCATGAAAAATGCGCCTGCTCACAACTCACAAGACAGGAGGTATGAAGATGGTGACAGCATTTGTGAGCATGAGAAAGAACATTAATGATTCTGATATGACAATTCAGCCATTTCACGTGGGGGGAGACTACTGGGGAATGTACGGGAAGTACTGTCGGAGATGCTCCAGCAAGTGAATATCTCGACTGATACAAGTATTAGCCAGATCAAGGCCAAAAAGACAATGAGAGCTGTATGAAATGCATGAGCAACGTGAGAAAGATGAGATGCCACCGGTCTATGCACTGAATGCAATGGCATGAATGGTGAAGAACATAGGAAAAGAATCCATGGCCATGACAGGTCATAAAGGTTGCAAATCTGAGTGAATGATCTTCCAGCAATCAGCATATGAGTTTGAGAAATGAGAGGACGCCTGGACGGCAACGTGGTGGGAGGGATTCAGTTGTGCATTGTGCTGCGTGTTATTCTCGTCTTATGCCCACACCTTTGTTCTCTCTGCACTAACTGTTAACAGAGACATGTTTGGCTTTGTTTGGATAACAACAAAAATGAACAATTAGCCCCTAACTAAATATTATTTCAGGATTGTTTCTTGTAGCATGATTTTGAATTCATGGATTACCATGATGACACAATGTGGATAGCAGAATTTAGGCTAGGTGTAAACATAGTGGGAAATGTGAATCAAAAATTCCAAGTTTAATCTGACATTTGTGTGTTGAGACAGTTTGAAGTTTTGTCGACAGAAAGAATGTTGGTGAAAATCTGATAATTTGGCTGTTGTGTTGTCTGTGTGTAAATGTTGTCCCAAATGTGAAGTATCACTGCCAAAAGGATGGTCATTGAAACTTCACACAACATGGTTAGCAGAATTTAGCACAGGTGTAAATGTCATGGGAAATGTGAATCAGAAATTATAAATTTAACCTGACATTTGTGCACTGGCATAATTTGAAGTATTGTCAGTCAAAAAAATGAAGGTGAAAACTTGACAAGGAAATGGTCATGCTGCCTAGGTGAAAATGTTGTCATAAATGTGAAGCTTTAGCACCAGGAATATGGATGTGAAAACTTCAAGTTTTGCCTTCAGGTTTGTGACCAGACTAAACTTGAAGTTTATTCAGGGTGGGAACAGGGGTGAAAACTCCAAATACTCACAAACAATAGGCAAGCAGTCAAAATTTGAAGGAAAATCATGTACAAAATGTAGTATCAATTTTCATGTATTGTCCACTAATAATCTCCTCTTGGCCCCAGAGCCTCTGCGGCCGGACATGCCTCTCGAGACGGATGCGCCCCCGGGCCTCCCCCAGCACAATCCATCGATGATTTGTGCCTCCCTTCAAGCATGGATGTGCCCCTCACAGCCACTGGACGCACTCATCACAGCCACTGGACGCACTCATCACAGCCACTGGACGTGCTCATCACAGCCACTGGACGCACTCATCACAGCCACTGGACGCGCCCCTCACAGCCACTGGATGCACTCATCACAGCCACTGGACACGCTCATCACAGCCACTGGACATGCTCATCACAGCCACTGGACGCGCTCATCACAGCCACTGGATGCGCTCATCACAGCCACTGGATGTGCCCCTCACAGCCACTGGACACGCTCATCACAGCCACTGGACATGCCCCTCACAGCCACTGGACATGCCCCTCACAGCCACTGGACGTGCCCCTCACAGTCTTTGGAAGTGTGACCTGAGCACAATCCGTCGACGAGTTGTGCAGACAGTAGTGGAGTGTAGTACAAGTTCATGACCTGCAAAAATAAAATGTGTGATGGAGCCATGACAGTCCAGGTGTGGGAAATAACATTACTAATTATGGCAAGTGCTGTACAGTTTTAAAAGATACATCCATGAGAAAAATATCAGAACCCATCTTGACTTTCAACCACCACCATCACATCACCATCATGCCTCGTAGTTGCAAGGAATGTGGCCTAGAGTTTGACAACAAAAACATCCATGATGCACACTGGAAGAAGTGTGTCAAGACCATGTCCTTTGTTTCTCACACTGGACAGGAAGTCACTGTCAATCATCATGCCAATGGCACCTTTCTTTGCTATTGCTCCCACCCCAAGTGTCCCAAGGAGGTTGGGTTTGCCACTGTGGATGCCCTGGGAAAGCACATGAAAAATCTCAAGACAACCTGGCTTGGTGCAGAAAAGAAGGCAAGTGTCTCTGACATGGATGCAGTCTAATGGAGAAGTTGACCCATGGGATTACATAAGCAGGCTGAGGGAGGGGCAGAGCCTTCTGGGCAAAATCCAGCATTAGAAATTGATGTTGGCGATCCCCATGTAAGCCAGCGCAATCCATCGACGAGTTGTGCATGCACTAACCCCCTCCCCCACAGATGTCAGCTGGAACCATACACACTCCCAAGGTAAGCCAGCATGGCATGATTCATCAAAGAGTCATGCATGACCCCCCCCCCACCACAGATGCCAGCTGGAATGGTACAGGACGAAACCATGAGGTCCCCCTCCCTCACAGGCCATGATGATGCCTCCATGAAGTCTCCTCGAGCAGGAATAGAGGCATGTAAAGTCTCATCATCATAACTCCTTGGTGACTTATGGGTCATACAGGAGGTGGCCATGGCATCTCCCAATTCTCCTAATAATCTTAATGCCGAAGTCAAGCTTGACTTCACTTTTTCCCACACGAAACCTCCTTCCACATTAGGAAATTTCCCACATGAAACCTCGACTTTCCCACATGAAACCTCCCATATATGGATTTTTTCCCACATGAAACCTGATTTTCCCACATGAAACCTCCCATATATGGATTTTTTCCCACACGAAACCTGATTTTCCCACACAAAACCTCCCATATATGGATTTTTTCCCACATGAAACCTGATTTTCCCACATGAAACCTCCCATATATGGATTTTTTCCCACATGAAACCTGATTTTCCCACATGAAACCTGATTTTCCCACATGAAACCTCCCATATATGGATTTTTTCCCACACGAAACCTGATTTTCTCACACGAAACCTCCCATATATGGATTTTTTCCCACATGAAACCTGTCTTCCCACTGGCAAAAATAAGCGACTGGTCGCTTATTCTGGGGTCAGCCAGCAGCACAATTACCAAGTGGTAAGTGGCAAGTGCATGACCTGACAGCACTAGGGAAATGAGAAGTGGCAACTATGAACTATCAGCTTACAAGTGAGAGTGAGATGGCAACTGGCTGGGCAGAAAATAAGTGACTGGTTGCTTATTCTGAGGGGTGAGGGAACTGACAAGAGTAGACAGTAGACACTAGTTGACTTAGAGTAGAGAGACTAGATAGACAAGGTACAGTAATGAACTACTGACTAGTAGTGAGTGGCAGAAAATAGGCGACTGGTCGCTTATTCTGGGGGAGCACAGAACTAGCGAGTAACTAGTAACTAACAACTACCAACTGGCAACTAGTGACTTGCAAGTAGCAAGTAGCAAGTAGTGACTAATTGGCACAAACTGTGGACAAGTTGTGCTGTGACTCTGAAAAAAATAGGCGACCAGTCGCTTATTCTGGGGAGCACAGAACCAGCAAGTAACTAGTAGTGAGCAATGAGCAAGCAGTGACTAGTTGGCACAAATCATCGATGAGTTGTGCTGGCAGTGACCCCCCCTCCCCCCACAAAAAATAGGCAACCAGTTGCTTATTCTGAGCAGAGTAGCAAGTAACTAGCAACTGGCAAGTGGTGACTAGTTGGCACAAATTGTCAATGAGTTGTGCTGTGAGTGACCCCCCAGACAAGGTGGAGACAGAGAGTAAAGACAAGCAAGTGACCCCCACTGGCAGCAAAAAAAAAGACAACTTTGACCCCCCCAGAGACAGTGAGTGGACACCCACAACACACACAGTAACAAACATGACAGACACAGTAGTGACTTTGACCCCCCCCCACTGCAGACACTCAGACACAGAGTGAACAATGACACCCCCCACAGACACAGTGACCCCCCCCCCCAGACCAAAAAAAAAAGAGAGACAGAGAGTGAGAGTGACCCCCCAGGCACAAAGACAAAGTGAGCAGTAGCACTGCCCACAGACACAGACACAAAAGCAGCAGTGACAGAGACAGAGACAGCAAAGACAGAGTGACCCCCCCCACACACACAGTGACAGACACAGACACAGACACAGACACAGACACAGAGTCAACAGTGACAACCCCCCCAGACACAGAAAAAAAAGCGGAGAGTGACACCCCCCACAGACACAGTGACAGACAGAGTTTGACAGTGATGACCTGCCCCCCCCACACACAGTGAAAGAGACAGCACAGACAGACACAGTAACTGACCCAAATACAGTGATGAAAAAACAGACACAGACACCCACCCCACACACACACAGTGACAGAAACAGCAGAGGCAGACACAGTAGAGACATAGTGACCCCCCCCAGACAAAAAAAAAACAGAGAGACAGAGAGTGAAAGTGACCCCCCCACAGACACAAAGACAGACACAGACTGCCACCACTCAGACACAGTGAAAGAGACAGGACAGACAGACACAGTAGAGACAGAGTGACCCCCCCACCCCCCCACCCCCCCCAGACAAAAAAAAAGAGTGAAAGAGACCCCCCCAGACACAGTGACAAAGACAGACACAACAGAGACAGACACGCACGCAGCAACAGACAGTGCAGCAAGTTTGACCCCCCCCCCCCAGACACAGACACACAGACACAGTGGACAGACAGACAACAGACAACAGACAACAGACAACAGTGAGACAGCAAGTAATGGTGAGAGTAACCCCCAAGTGATCCCCCCTGAAGAAACCCCCCGAGTTGACCCCTGAGTAACCCCCCCCGAAGAACCCCCCCCCGTGCAGCAGTGTTGTTGATAGTAGTAGTAGTAGTGTGGGGTAGTAGTGTTGGTAGTGTGTTGGTAGTGTGTTGGTAGTGTGTTGGTAGTAAGTGTAGCAGCAGTAGTGGTGTTGTTGGTAGTTTTAGTAGTAGTAGTTGTAGTAGTAGTAGTAGGAGTAGTTGTTTAGAGATAAGAGAAAGTAACCCCCGGATAACCCCTGCCCCCCCGGACGAGGATTTTGGTAGTAGTGTTTGTTGTAGTAGTGTTGTAAGTGTGATTTTAAAGAGAAATCTTAATTGGGTTCAGGTTAGGCCTGGTCAGAGTAGGTTATAGTGAGATTGAAAGAGTTGTTCTGCGCATAATGCACCATGTGCAGGATGCGCAGAACAGGGATGTTGGGTTATGACACCACCAACTGAGGGTATAGACAGATATTATATACTGGTAATTTTAAGGAATGTAGTTGAACAGGGAGAAGTGTGACTGGTATTGATTGCACAAATGGCTTCAAGTGCAGAATGCGCACCTGACAGTGAGACTGGATCACCCTGATTGTCTGACATGAGCAAAATGACATTGAGAGTGATGCATCTTGAAGAAGGTAATTGCAATGGACACCTGTGCTGGTTAATGCATGGTCAATGTATGTGATGCATCCCAAGAGATGGGACTCAAATGAGCCCACCCTGAATGTAGGAGATGTGGTTGGTAATGGAGTATCACAAGGCAATATATACCATGGGACCATGTGATGGGCATGCAGTGAGAGTAAGAAAGCAAGTGAGTGGAAAGTATGGATGGGACAAAGAGAATGAGAGCGATACTGCATGAGAGAGAGTATGTGGTAGACCTAAATGAAGGATGTCTTGGAGCTCATGTGGAGTCCCCCTGTGATGGATGACAGGGTTGGGGGACATAAAACCAAACAAACATTTGAAGAAGGGTTGTGTTGATTGTGGTGGATTCATGGGTGTTGGAAACAGCAATGAATGCAATGAATGTGAATTGATGGGATCAAACAGAGACATGACAATGTGAATGATGCAAGTGCATGGCACCCAGAGGTTCCATCATATACAAGGCATATATCTGATGGTACCTGTCCAACAATATAGTACATCTGCATGGAGTCATGTATCGCACAAAATGGCAGATGAGTGGAATGCGTGATCTGGACATATTATGTAGAGGCATTAAGTAGGGATGATGAAGCCATTGCCTGTCGATGCAGACCATTGCTCTGGATATGGTGAGGAATATTGTGCAAATGGACATCCAAGTGAAATGCGTCATTTGAACCATACACGTTTTATAACCTAACCCATCCATAACCATCCATGAACTTCAAATAAAGTGGAATGTCCAGTGATGAAGAGTGATAGGAAAGGTGACTGTGTAAGAGGACTGTGATCAATACACATCAAGATGAGAAGAGAATGATAATATGTGTCATATACTGCAGGCATATGGATATACATATAAGACGAGAAGAGAAGGATAATATATGTGTCAGTAAACACTGCAGGCATATAAGAACAAGCATGAGATGACAGTAGTCATGGTCATATATCTCAGTCAGACAACACCAGTAAGGTAATATTATTTATTGGTACATCGAATGTTATCTTATTACAGATTGGATTTGAGCACTATGTTGATCACCAGAGACAGTGGTACGTCATTGAAATAGAGATATAAGGGCGACATGACATTAGTCAAGGTCATATATCTCATCAGACAACACAAGTAAGGTGAGCATTGGTCAGTATGTCAAACATTATCTTATTACAGAGTTGATCACCAGAGACGGTGGTACATCATTGAATAGAGATATAAGTGTGACATGACAGTAGTCAAGGTGATATATCTCAGCCAGACGACACAAGTAAGGTGAGCATTATTGGTCAGTATGTCGAACACTACCTTACTACAGACAGGATTTGACCACTGTGTTGATCACCAGAGACAGTGTACATCAAATACAGATATAAGGTAAGTTATGGTATGTGTCAGAATGGATGGTGAGTTTGCTGTTGAAGTACGTGATGCGGAAGATGTCATGCTAGTCAAACCATACCTGAACCGACTGAATTATTCAATATTGAAATTATAAATTTTCATTGCCATCCACACCCACACCATATGCTAGGAATAATACTTTGCAGCATTGATGAATTCCATGGAAGGCAACAATGACGAGATGTGGTTCTTGTGAGTGATTTTCTGACATGGAAGGGTGATTATTCTGATGAAGGTGATGACCACGAAGGGACGATGACTATGTTGTAGAGGATGAGGAGCAGCTTGTGGACGAGGGGGAACATGATGTTCCATTCAACGTCGCTGACATTCCACAGCAGCTGGTGACAGCAGATGCACACACTCAAAGGGAGGTACATCTTGGGCTGTATGAGCAGCAGCCAGCGAGTGGACGAGACCATGTGATGAAGTTCAAGGCAAGTGGGGTGAAGGGGATGCGGATGAGCACATTGAAGTCAATGCATGACAACAAACAAGCGATGGCAGCTGTAGGGCTTCTGAGGCAGTGGCATCAGATAATGATGGACGGTGAGTATACGGTGGACGTGAATGGGGCTAACATGGTTGCACGCGTGGGTCCACACTACCTGGACTATGTTCTCTACGTAGGGTCTAGGTGAGGAATGGACGCAGCGATTCCACGATTGGAGGTAGACCACCACTGGAATGCGAAGCTACAGCTGAACCTGTCGACATGACTGTGGCCAGACACGCAAATGCAAGCGCTTCCATTCAACCCTGAAGGATGGATGATGGCGCTGGGGACATGTATGGACGAGCAGCTATGGCTAGCGATGGCGCCGAACATGTACTTCGAGGAGGGATATGGAGAGAATAGGGAAGAGGTCGTTCCAGTGTTGGAATTGAAGATGATGGCACTGTCTACGGAGCATCGGTATATGATGATCATGTTCATCGTACATGTGCTGGACTCGATGCGACACGAAGACATCCACTGCATTGTGGAGTATCCAGAACCGCTGACGTTGGAGTCGATCAAGGCATCGACGGAAGTTCTGTGAGTAGTACCCTAACCCTCATAAATGATTGCAGAGATGGATGGATGGTGCGCATATGGGGAAGGAGGATATTTGCACATCATATTGGTTGAGCCACATGTCTGGAATACACCATGTGATGACATTGTTGAATACGATCACGCTGCACATTTCCCTGGACATGCCATTTGTGCGATGGAGAGCAGCTAGTCTTGCTATCATATGAACGACATCCATGTTGCAATTTCTGACCAGATATCTATTACAGAGGTCGCTTCGAGGAACAGCATCGGAACATCAAGCTAAGGCTGAACGACATGAAGGCATTCCACAGACATTTCATCAACAGCTGGGCAGAATGGGTGAGGAAGGTGCCAGCATCATGGAAGCAAGATGGGTTCCTGGTGGAGAACATGCCTGTGGGAGTCTGCCTGCAGTATGGGCAAAACCAACCGATCACGGTGTCTCAAGCAGTAGAGGAGGAGAGGATGAACTGGAGCAGGGATCGAAATTTCAGGTACATCCGACAGATATCATTCTCCCTCGCAATGCATATCAGGTGAGAGAGGATGTGGCATGACATGTGGAATATGACTGATGAGAAGGTGGGCATGGCAGTTATTTGGACATGCAGAGGTGGCACAACGTGTCTTTGGAGAGGATCATGCAGAACCATGGAGAGGTATATGACAAACCTGACCATGACCTGTCAAGAGTAGCAGTGGACCTGAGGGAGCTAGACCTTTTGGACGAGGATGGGTATGAGATCAACGTGTACAACAAGGCAGGCTGGCGAGTACCGAGGCAGGTTCCTAAGGAATCGGAATTGTGTGGGGCACTGCTGGACTTGGACAAAGTGCATGAGCTGTTCCAGGGGAGGGATGAGATGCATGGAGAGATGACGAACGAGGTCGAGTTCTGGGTGTATCCACTGGCATTCACACGGAAGTATGGAAATGTGAAGGCACATGGGATCATACCGAACATGGCAGCACGCATTGGAAAATTGAACGAGTCAATCTTCAGAGGAGGGATGGAAGATGATGACATGGATGTCGACGAAGGTGGAGAGGACAGAGTGCGGCTGGCAAGGCGACACCCGGCGATCCGTGGAATAGCATCGCAGATATATAACTCGTTGTCGCATCAGGTGCGAAACGAAGCAAAGTTCCATTCAGTTCAGCTTGGGATGATCACAAGTGCATTCACTGGGGCAGGGATCGAGACGGCTGGTGGACGGCGTCGGTGGGAGAAGCAGATGGAATTCTGCAATGGGGGGTTGCCACATGAATGATACAGTCAGAAGGTGACAGGGGATGGGCAGCTGCAAGACCTACGATTCGAAAACACGTATATGGTGGAACTGACACAGATTCGAGAAGAGTTACGGAATGGGAGGTAAGGAAAAGAGGATGGATATGTGGTGGATGGCATGGTTGACTTATACCTTATACTTGCAGGTCGATCTACAAGGAGATCATATGTCCGCTTCTCAAGGCATGGAGCCACCTGCAAGTGTTGGGATGTATCAAGGACAGCTTGAAATTGTTCAAGGCTGATGTAAGTGATGGGGAGTGGTATGAGGGATGAGGGGTGGCAGCTGATGGGATGGATTTCAGATCATTCCCAAACTGTTCAAATGTGCGACGTATCCGGTGACTGCACTGATTGAAATGATTTGGGCGAAGCACAAGCAAGATTTACAAGACAAGAGGAACATCGATGCATGCATGGTCGAAGTGATGTCGATGTTAGAGCAAACGTTGAATTTCGCACACATGGGGAATGCTGCAGTGCTGTCGACTAGGCTAATGGATCGGGCATGGCTATTGCTCGGACTGCTGAGCGACGGGTTCCCAGCATTGTCAGACACATTCATTGCACATGGAGCGCTGTCGATGGGGCAGGTGACGGTGAGGCGGCACGAGTGGCCTGTGGAAGCAGAGACACAACGGCCAATGACATCTTCAAAGCGGGCTCAGCAGTTGACATATGGCGAAGCGCATTATGAGGTAAGCATGACCGATGATAATATGTTTTGGAAGCATACCATATGGATGCGATCACTGAAATTGCACAAAGTGCAAGGAAGGCCATATGCACAGGACAGAGCCATGTGACATGGGACATGTCATTTATATATCATGGATGAGTATGGTCGTTCTCTGCGTGCATTTTTCTTGGTGGACGTTTTGTGCAATCTGATGCTCACCAATGATGATTATGTTTCAGGCATACAAGGCCAAGTTCACAATCAAACTGGCCATAGAGAACCTTCCGCCAAATGCCTACTCGCATATAAGCAATGCCTCATTCAGACAAGCATGCTATGCTGCAGACGTGGCATTCAGAGTATACTTTGATGATGTAAAGAAGCTCATGAGGGAGGGGGTGACTGCTGCAACCACACCACTCTTGCGCTCGGAAGATCAGCTGATGCGACAATCTGCATGGGAGAGACTTACAGCACTGGGCCATTGGATGGATGAGAGACACCCTCTTTCATATATGCCAGGGATCTTGTCGAATCTTTTGCAGGCAATCCTGGCGCTGAATGAACGAAAATTCGAGTTGACAACGTTGATGCTTGGGAAGAAGCCGACAAGCTTCATCGCAGACATCGTGATCAAACAGTGCAGCAAGGTCATGGCACACAACATCCCACTGTTCATCAAAGGAGGAAACTTCATCCATGTCGCTCGAGTGGCAGTGGAGGAGATGAAGAATGCAGGGACTCATGCTGGGCATTCAGGGGGAGACCTTACAGGATTTGTGGCAGATGCGATATGTGCAGCATGCAAACACCTGAAGATCAACCATGTCCCGTGGTCTCGTAACCCGACCAGTGGGGCTGGACGGCCATCCAATGCGGTGGTGCATGACGTGTGGTTGAATCTGGGTGGGCAGGCACCTCCGGCGATGGGCTCACGATCGATGAATGTACCTGCACAACAGTCGAACTTGGCAATGGCATACCAAGTGTCGCAGGCGATCCAAGCAGGGGACGCTCGTGGGGAGTGGTCTGCAATGGACGTGTGACTGACCTCGTTCAACACAGTGCTGCACAAGATCAACTTACCAAGTGACTGGGCACTAGCACACATCGAAGTGGAAGGGATGCCTGAATATATCCTGGATGGGTATCGTTTTGTGCAGAATATGTATGATGGGGCAAAGCCATTGCATCAGCTGGCAATGATATGTGCGATCCTCTGTGCAGGACTGTTACCGAGCATCTTCTCGCCAAAGAATAAAACATATCCAATGTCGAAGGTACGATATGCAGAATATTTGGAGAAGCTGGACTGGGTGGAACGAGACCAGAAGGGGAACAAGGAGCACAGTCGATTCATCACGATGGTGTCAGGATTTATCATCTGCCTGTATGAGGCAAACTCACCGATTTCACAACGAGTGTGAAGCCATGGAGACCTGAAGGAATGGTGGGCAAAGCATAGTACGTGTGGGGCGAGCGACGCATGGAGATGATGTGTTTGCTGACTGGGTGGGACTTTGCAGCTGCGAAGGGGATCAATGCATTCCTGCTAGTGTGTCTTGGATTGGCATCGATCGAAACGGCAAGTGGGTTCCAGTCTGCAAAGTGGACAGTGGACATCAAGCCATGTGGCGGAGATAAGATCGTAATGCGACATGCAGAGGTGGTGCGACTCATGAAGAGTGGGGGGACGTATGGAGGGTTCAATGCAGTTTGGTACTTAGTGGGCATGAAGGCCACAAACATACTTCAAACAAATCAATTCGTGACGGCGCGGGCATTACCAGGGATGGCACAAGCCAGTACATCATCAAAGAGGAGCAGAGAGGAATGGGACGAAGGGCATGATGACGATGGGATCGTTCCATGTGGGAGTCATGGCACGCAATGGAAGGCGTCGCGTCACAACTGAGCGAAACGTGCATTGTGATATGATCATTTAATCTACTGTGTAATATATCGTGGGCAACATGCGCATAATACTAAATGATACATTTGTGTGACATGAAGCTATGATTGGATGGGGAAGGTTCGATATTTGGTCATTGATCTTCACGGAGAATGTCGACACATGCCAACCATGGGTAGAACGGAACACGTTCTCGATCACGCATTTTACAGAAGATCCCGTTTGCACAAATTGGCACCGGCTGATCAGATCACATGCCGAGTTCACAAATGTATATTCGACCAGGTTATATGTGTGGTGGTTCTCCAGTAGATAGCAACAGGACATCCATGAGTGGTGGAACTGATTTTGATACATACGATTGTGTTGATGTTTCTCGCTTGACATGGCACACGATGTGACACAGTGTCAGGATTCGGACATATATCCCTACATTGTACAGGCACATCATGGTCGATCTAAGTAAATGGATTAGCTTCTGGTGGCATTCTCACGAGCTGGAGGCAACATCCGAATTAATTGATGTGAATCATCCATCGATATGATGGTTGAAATCATCGATAGCAGAGAGAGATGGAATATTCTATGACGTTCAAAACTCAAATTACACGTTAATCAGGTGCGCATCGTGCACTCGTCTTTCAAATTGTACTATGGATTGGTAATGACACACGAGGCTGAATGAAGAGATTTATATATGAACTGTGTGGTTCGGACTCAGACACATCGATGGTTCCTCTACACCATCAATTGATCTTGTTGTCGCTCGTCGGTAAACCAGCAAACAGCACAGATTGATGGACACAATGCCTCGCAAAGCCAAAATGGTTGATGGATCCACAGGTGGTGGCGATAGGTCAGGGTCGAGTTGTAAAGTATGCTTCCTGCTTCTATCATCGACGATCATGACTGATAACATGGGCACAGAAGACATTGGTGAAGGATACCTTATTGCCTGATACGCAGAAGGGGGAGGCCCCACAGGTCGAGCAAATGATCAAGGATATGAATGCTCTGAACGAAAAAGTTAACCAGGCGTTGATAGGGTATGCTCGTTTCGACATCCTTGCTAACAAATCAAAGCTGCGATTCGGAGACTGGAACACCTGACCACTCGTTCCCTCTCAGGTGAAGATGCTATTGAATTCCTTCCTCGTTGATGTGGTCAGCCGATTCAATTATTCCTATGGCATCCCCCTCATCATCGATCCTTCCACCCTCGTGGAGGGAACGTACAGCATGAAGGGGGATGGAAGTGGGTCTCACCACGAGGCCAAGAAGGCAGAGCTTCATCCAGAACTGAAGCTTAAGGATGGCCTTCCCTCAGACTTCAAGCTGGCTGCAGCAGGTGGCCAACATTGACTGTATGCCCTGGCTGAGTGGTATGATATCAAACGCAAGCAACTTGACGAGTGGAAATGGGAGGAAGCATCGGTGCTCTCGGAAGATGCTGATACCATCAGCAAAGATGTGATTGACAACCTGAACAAGAGGATCAAGCCCAACATGAAAACCCTCGAAGGTGTGCTCGCCTGTGGGGGCCAGTGGCTTGTCGTGCTTTATGACAAAAGTGTGTAAACCAATTCACCAATGGGGAATCGGATTGTGACATCACGCAAATGGCGGGACAAGCATACTGCGCACAGACGGTAAGGTGCTGTCTCATGTCTAATCAATCCAAAGGACATAGGTACGTGCTGTTATCCATGGGATCATCCATCATAATACCATTCCAACAGGATAACCTGACCAACATCGCGCAAAAACACCGACTGTCCATTTGCGCAGGAGAGTTCACATGGATTCATGGCTATATTTTGGGTGATGCTCGCACCCCAGTTAGCCATCGGAAACCCACAACTTGCACATCTGGAACACGTCTCCATTTGCGCATGTCACGCTCCACCCCAGAGATTTGTATGCCTTACCACACTGACATGAATTTTCAGACAAGATTTCAAAGCAGTTGGGCCTCCATATATCTCGCAACAAGACGAAACATGTCTACATGGAGTCCCTGATGGAGGGTTTGATTCAGATTTTTAGGGCACACTGTGCAGCAGACAAGACTTTCAAGGACATCATGACTGTCGCCCATGCCAAGGGTACTCCTGCAAAACAGAGAGAGCTCTTGAAGTTAGACTACGTGTGGGACGTCATGTCCTACTTCGATTCTGCAGGCACTCACTTTTGGCATTCCGACATCATGAAATTCGGTGATTTTTACAACACCATGTTGTCAAGTTATGGTGGGGTGAGCATACATTTTAGATATCTCCTCCACTGCAGATCACCATGTCTTCTTAGATCCTTGCATGTGTCATCAGGAAATCAGAATCTTGCTTGCATTACTGTTTCAATACCCTGCCGTTGGATGACACTGATGTTGATGCACTGCTGATGTCTATCGAGAGCGACCCAAACGATGCTGCCTCCATGACTGTGCTGAGAGGTATATATAATAGCCTCAAATCTGCATCACCAGTCGTATCCGCCATCACCGGTGGTATCAGATCGATCGTCGATGAATGCTTTATCATGTTTTTCGGTGACACTCAGGCTTCCAACAACTTCGCTAATCCCGCTTCTGAAGAATGGGCGACGGCGTTCGCTCAGTACTCTAATACCTTGCCAATCAAGTTCAAAGAGCTGGTGGACGGTCTCATGTCCAGAGGTGATCTTGGAGTGGATGTCTCTGACATTGTGGTAGCATTGAAGACCTGCTCCCTCAAGGCGCAGGTCGTATTGGCATGCGACCACATGTCACAAGATCTGCCCTCATTTCCTTTTCTTTCTTCATCATTGTTCATTGCAATGGCATCTCATCTCAAGGTCATCGAATCAGCTCTTCTCGAGGTATGTCCTTCCTCTACCGCAGCATTGCACATTTGACACGTCCTGCGAAATGCGCACCATGCGATGCCAGTTCGCATTGTGGTGGTCGCCCTTCATATATTGGGCCAGCGTATTTCCTCGCGAGTGGTCACCAGGTTCGGCCACTGCTGACATGTTCCGCGCCATCATGGCGCATTCATCCTATATTCCCCAGAGGCATTCCAACGTCTGTGACCAGGTAAGCCATCTGTGATCTTCATCGCTGAAGTCATGTAACCTTGTGCTCCTCATATACCAACAGATAGCGACAATCGTCTTCGAACAATATCCATTGTTCTTGAACCTCACAATGTCTCTCAGAAAGATCACTGTCCCTCCCCGCATCGCCAAACAGACGGATCTGCTTGCCAGTTTCGGCTTGGGCCCTACCTCTGCAACGAAATCAAGGGCGCCTAGTAAGTTGAAAGACGACGAAGATGACAATGAGTGGGGGAAACACGAATTCATTCCAGACAATGACGACGATGACGACAGCGACCTTGATCCTTCCAAAAACATCGGTGACAAGCAAGAAGATCCATCTGATGGAATGCCTGATTCACGCGAGGAGTGTGCCCTCCGCAGAGAGAGAGAGAGAGAAGAGAGGGAGCACCACTTCCCCTCCTTACAGAAGGAGGTTCAGGATGCTGTTTCGATCTTGACCTCGTCTGCTTGCGGTAAACCTCTTCCTCTGCTCGACTTCTACTCACCAACCACCCACGTCTCCTGCCTCTCGTCAAACATTCCGCCCAATTCATTCCGTGGGCAATCCCTTCTTCGGTGGCACACTTGGGAGTGGGCCTCCATCTCAGGCCCATCCCGAATTTGTAATCTACGCATCCTCGCCTGCGCATCCGTCGCAGAACATTGCATCATCATGCACTATCGTAAGTCATTTCTTTCCGATCCTGCGTCCAGTGCCTCTGCCCTTCGTCGTCTCGTGGATGAATCGACATCCAAGTTTCGCGTCTGCATCAACGTCCGCCCACAACAGCAAACTACCCTCACAAACGATCTCACCGTCACAAAGCGCAATATCAATCTTATGTGGCCCGACGACATCGCTGCAGCCCCTAGCGCTGGAAACTGTGCAAAACCCTTCGTCCTCTCTGAGGAGATGTCATGTTTCAAATTTGAATCCCTCCTCGCTACCCAATCACAGCAGCTTCAAAGGGTCATGAACGTCGTGGAGAGTCAGCGCATCTCCTGGAAAGATACCACTAACACTGCCGTCCTGCGGGACAGGCCTCCCATCGCCGACGACGTCCACACATGTCTCGTCGCACTCATAAAGGTTACTCCTCCAGGAAAATCCATTTCATATTCTGACATATGTATATCTCCTAGGCATTGGACCTGAATGCATGCATGCAAAGGAGGGCAGCACATCCATGCGACCCCGTTGGCGATCTAACCGACCTCGACAAGCAGACTATACCAGTCGTCTTTCGCAACTCGACGAACCCCTCTGGAAAAAATGCGTCCTCATTGCTTGCATTTACAATATTGTCGAGAGAAGAGGTAGAGGAGCAGGAGTCTTCGAAGATGGTCGTCAATGCCGATGGTAAGTAGCTCCTTACGTCTTACATCTTATGTTGTCCCACTTCTAATCAAACACAGATGTGACCCACCTCATCCCCCTCGATCCCGATCCCAAAGTGCCACTCAACCTGAAGGCGGCAACACCCGACGATCAAATCACAGATGACGCACCGACTGAGAAATCCATGTCCGGAATGAAATCTAAGTCAACGAGGGATGATGAAGAGATCGCAGATGTTGGGGTCAGTATTGAATCCTTGGAAGTCAGAGAGATGGATGACAAGGCATCCATCATGTCAGTCAAAGGTGGGTTTTCAATGTCGTTTTGTGCAAACCAGCGTGCTTCCCGTTTTGCACAATATCCATCCGTCTATGTTTTATGTATACTAATATCCCTCAAGAGTCGGTCCAGGAAACGGTGAAAGCAAAAGACACCTCTCATCGCAAGAAACCGGCCGTCATCGGTCCCGGGTTTCCAGGAACTCGATTGAAATCTAAATCAAAAGCCACGGCCCTGCTTCCCACCCCCCAATCGTCTCAAGTGTCGAAACCAACAAAGTGCCAAGCCACTGGTTCTCTGTCATCCATCGGTTCCCAGGCTTCTCCAGAATGTAAGTCTTCTAATCCTCCATCGAAGATCTCTGTCGAAAAATTGCTCTCATAGGATACCGGATCCAAAAACGTTCTAGACAAGGGTCTCCCACAGAGCTCGAAGTCGTCAACTCTGGTGGATCTTCGGCTGAGTCTGACGGTAGTGCTGGTCTTATCGCGTAGTTTGCCTGAAATCGTGTATCATCGTCGTGTCCTTCCTGTCTTCACATGCAGCTAACTCTGTGTATGTCCCTTGAATCACAATTCCTGCTGCATCCTTCAAAATACTTGCATGTGATATAAAACCATGGCAACGATTCAAACAAGTGAATCCCATATCTCGCATGTTTCATATATGGCATTTTGTGCAATATAAACATCCCGTCATTTGTGCATTCATTGTATTTCATGTGAGAGAACCCATTCTACTATCATCGAGACAATCGGACAGTGGGTACAACTGTGCATTTCATCGACGACTCCATTTGCGCGTTGTCTATATGTAATATCAGGTATCAAATGTTAATATATTGGGTCATGATACGTGTTACATCGTGATAGCTTCACACACATATATAGTGTGTCGAGTCTTCTGTCCAACTCCCCCCTGCCGTCAAATCGTAGCACTTCCCCTCACCAAGGAATGGGGGTTCCCCCTCCCCTCGCTTCCATGACAGAGTTCTATGAGTGCACACGTACGTACCTTCCTCAGCCAATCTCCATTTATTTCCACTCCATTCCAGTGACCATCCATAGACATCCTCCCATAGGTGGAGATGGATTATTCTATTTATCTGCTGGTGACTTGTATGTCTTCTTGTCATTCTCCCCACCCCTATGCTCATCTTGCTCATCACCATTATTAGTGTCTCCATCTATCCTGACAGTGGGATGAAATTCGATGCTGACAGTAACCCCGTCCTCATGTCCCTATGGTTCACCACCATCCAGTGGTCATTTCATGCACCCAGTCAACGTCTAGGATCCATGTGTCTTCCCCTCTCTCCCCTCATCGTGCTTGTAACCCCTTTTCTACTAGACCATATGGGTTAAGGTCGAATGGTTGTATTGCCGCTGCGATTTATTGACATGTATGCCTGAGTGCGTTTGTTTCTCTTCCTTCTCCCCTCTATTCCCCCATGCTCATCAACACTTCAGTCTCGCAGATACCATTGCTGAGAAAGAGCTCGTCCGCTCCGACCACACCACTCTAATCGACATTGGATGCATCGACGGTATGCTCCCCCCCTCCTTGTTCTTTTGTTTTCAGACTCACTCCATCACACCCCCGCCGCTTGTAATAGGTGTTCAACTGGTTCATCATACCATGCCTGCCCGTTCTCGTTCTTCACTGCTTCCTATGGTCGTCCCCTTCAGCCAATACTCCATGCACGTCAACCTCAGGACTGACAGGAACAGGTGTCAGGTTGCTTTGTCTGCTCACCTCCTCTCTACGTCAGAGAATATAAGATCCTCCCGTTCTGCTCGTCAATCTTAGTTAGTTGTCTTCACTTTGTGCTTACCACTCAAACCATGCAGCACAATGATAAATCTCCGTCCCTCCCCGTCACATCACTTAAATTGTTGGTTGTTTTCACATTATCGTATGTACCTAATCTCTCTCCCCTATCTCTTTTCCATATTGAACGTGCTCGATCTGCCACCAACGTCACATCCCTCTCATCACTATATTGGTATTCTGTATCTCTTCCATCCACAATGACCCGTCTTGCATCTTGTGCAAAATCGTCCATCTTTCATTTGCGCAAATAACCCCCCTTGTGCATCAACGCTTCAGTCTCACATGTACCATCGCTGAGGATGAGAAAACATCACACATGGGAAAACACGATCGAAATCCAAATATACAGCCTGGCTCGACTGCAAAACATGAAGATGTGTGACAGAGATCTCCTTGCCCTGCTTGCATTGCTGCCACCACTGCCATCACATGTCATACATTGATGAGTGGCATTGCTGTGTGTGCATTCCTGAAATGGAATAACTTTCAGATGGACACCGCTTCCCATCCAGCTATTATGGTGCGACAGACACCTTGCAAGCAAGGTGATTTACATGGGATGGCCTGAGCTGGCGGTAACTCCAGCCTACACAACTCTATTAACATGATTAACAATGACATCGATATATAATTAATGAAAAACACTGATTCATAAGATGGATGACATCATTTGATATCTGGATATGATGGAACATTCCAAAAACTTTTCGAGGTCAAATTATAGATAATTCACCAACACACATGTTGCGCTTCCAGGCCTGGTCGATGAAAATTTACTTTGATAAGGAATGGCCCCAATATATATGCCATAGATCTGTACAGTCTCTGTTTCTTATATCCATCAAAGCCACGTACATATTTCCTTGGTTTATGAAATATGGTGTCCTGGATGCTCCTACTGTGATGCACGTGTCCTGCATGGGTTATATATCACGCATTTCACGCATGTGTGTTTTTGCACAATACCAGTCCATTCCTTCATGTAACACATATATTCATACGTCGATTTGGAACATATAGTCTATAGATATGTATGCATTCTTTTGGTCAACATTTAGAAGAATGCATTGTTGGTATACCACACATTTCGTGCACACATCATTTTGCGCCATATGGAGCTATCTCGTCATATAAGCATTTCATCATCACACCCATTATTAACAGTATTGAGGTGTGTCGAGGACCCTTTCTGGAACTATAACCATGTTTGATATGTGTGGGACATGCATTTCATCGTCATTTCCATTTGCACGGTTTCCTTATGTGCTTTCCATTGGGTCCATATTTTGGGGATTCTGACATTGGACAATGGTATGTGTCATGTTGCAATAGATTCACATATATGCATGTTGCACGTATGTCTGTACCCCTGCAGGTATTCCTCACATATCCCCCATGCCCATGTCGCCACCTAAGTCGACCATCCACTCTGACAACTTCCCTCCATGTCATCCCCATTGTCTCCAGCCCATGGAATGGCCTCCCCCAATCTCTCTGATGAGGCAGTATTCTCGGTTCGACTGTTCGTTGATTCATTTATAAACAAATATTCTTTGACTCTCAAATACCCTCAGTGTCCCATGGTCCACGTCCTTCTATCGACGGGCCTGGAACTAGGATCTTTTCTGCTGGAGACTCGTATGTCTTGTTCTCATTTTCATTCTTTCCAATGCTCATTTCCTCCCCTCTGCAAACAGCGTTGCCATCCACCCTGAAGGCAGCCTCGAATTTCATTCCACTGGAGACCCTATCCTCATGTCATACTGGTTCGCGACCATCAAATCATTCTACGTCCAGGATTTACATCCAGGAATGGTCTGTCACCCACCATTCCTCGCGCTGTCTTCCTTTCATTCATTGCCCCCATGTAATTAGACCATTTGGGCAGAGGTAGAATGGTTGTATCGCAGGAGCAATCTTCTGCCATTTTGCCCTAGGTACGTGTTCTGTGTCCCTCGTCTCCCTCATTCTCGCCAACACACATTGCTTATGAACCTTTCAGTCTCGCACACACAATCGCTGAAAACGAGCTCGTCCGGTCCGACCACTCTTCCCTCATCAACGTCAAATGCATCGAATGTACGTGCTCTCCACTTGTTATTTTGTCTCACCTGCCTCAAAACACACTCCCCTCGTCTTAGGCATCCAACCCATTCATCACACCACGCCTGCCTGTTCCCGTGGTTCACCCATTCCTACTGCCATTCCGTTTAGCCGATATTCGATTCATGTCGACATCATGGTCAATACAGAGGGCACTCATGTGCCTTCTTCTGCTTATCTTATCCCCACCCGCGAACGCATACCCTCCAGTTCATCTGTACCCTCTTAGTTATTTTTTCTTTACATATCATATCATCCATACAATCCCTCTGTCATGTGTCATAATCACAAAAATTTATGAAAAATCTTCCCTTGCCTTTTTTCATCACGAATGTCTGACCCCTCCACCTCTAATCCTTTCCATATACAATGCTTCATGCTCACTAGTATCTCCCCTGCATACCCTCATTCATCGCTACACCTCAGCTTTCGACTGCGATTCCTGTCATCAACATAATATCTCCTCTCATATTGACATATCCATATCCATATCCATATTTCTACATTCCACAAAATATTCCATCTTCCATGTGTGCGGTTATATATACATGCCCCTAATACTTTCTATGTTTACATTAGACATGATCTGTCTGGGTTGTACTGAATCCCATCCACAATATCCCTCCAAATATTCTGATGGCATGATTTTCACAGGTTGTCAATGGAAATTGTATTGTGTTTGCCTTTGACTAGCAATCATAGGTCAAACAGCATTATCACAGCCCTCCCATCATTTAACCAATCATCATAATTTAATATACTGGGAAATAATATATCATGGGCAACATGCACGTCATCCAAAATTGAAACACCTTTGTGTCAAATTATGAACCTACAATCCATGCATGAGAAAGGATCCATATTTAGGCATTAATATGTAGACACGTCACAACCATGCATGGAATGGAACGTGCTCCCGATCCACACATTTGACTGGCAATCCTCTTTGTGCAAAATAGGCACCGGTTGCTCGGATCCCATGCAGTGTATGTGCCCCTATTCTATATTCTATATTTTATGTATTGGCATCCATAACATGTGGTACACACATCCACGATACCCACACACACTGAGGGTTGCTGGTCATGTGACCGAGACACCACATGTCACATGGGCATCCTGGACACCCACCAGTGGCGAGGCATTGGGTCACATGACCTGCAATGCACAGCACATGCAGGCATCTTGGACACCCATATGTCCAGTGCTGTATACAGCCCATGTACTCTGATACATATGTATGTATACATATTGCTGTGTATGATATTATCATATATATTAATTATATTAATTAGCCTATGTGTTGCACAGGCATCCTGGACACCTGCACAAGTGCACACTATGTGGTCACACAATCAAAAACCCACAGTGCATGTGGGCATCCTGGACACCCATACAAGTGCAGCACCATGCAGTCATGTGACCAAGACACTGCACACAGCATTTATTAATATTTATATTTTATATTTTATATTAATATGTATTTATGTATTGTATGCTATGCCAGGTTATGCTTATATTATTACCATGTTTGCAGTCATGTGACTAAGACACCCATGTGTGGCACAGGCATTGTGGTCACATGACCAAGTGACCCACAGTGTACTTGGGCATCCTGCATGGCCACATGAGTGCACAGTGATATGGTCACATGTCCAAATACCCACACCAGCATGTGACCAAGACACTACACACAGCACAATGTACATTGTACTCTTCCTAAAATAATGCATTAAGTTAGTATGTATTATACAGCTCTTGAAATATATTCATAGGCTACTCAGTACACTGTGAGCTAGTGAGGGAACTCTATGTAATGTACTGCTAAGTCCGCTCTAAGGTGATTATGTAAGCACCCAAACATCGCACCCACCATGGCAGGCATCTGGTCATGTGATCCATGACCCACACATAGGCACAGGCATCCTGGACACCCACCTGTGCAGTGGGCATGAGATCACATGTCCTGGATGCCTGAGCACTGGATTGGCTCTACATAGTTACATAGTTGACTAGCATTAGCCACTAGACTAGTAGACTAGGAAAAAAAATTCTCACAGCAGATCTCAATTATGGGTCAGGCATCCAGGACACCTGCAGTGACATCATAAGGAAATTTTCTCACACATCACATGTCACATGGGAAATGGGTGTCCTGGATGCCTGCAGCAACACTGTGCTGCATAAGGTAATTTTCTCACACTGACTCCTATTATCATATTCCATGCCAGATATTGCTCACACAGCCATGACATCATAATAAAGTTTGTAGATAGGAGGTACAGAATGGTGGGAATGTGATTACCTAATAATATGCTTTCTGGACTCGACCTGGAGTCCACTTTTTCCCACATGAAACCTCCTTCCACATTAGGTAGTTTCCCACATGAAACCTCCCATATATGGATATTTTCCCACATGAAACCTGATTTTCCCACATTTAAAGGGACATAATTAAAATAAGTCAGGGTTATGCCTGGGTATGGGCTACCCATATCATGGTTCTTTGTTAATTTAATAGAATTTATAATTAAATGAAGTCAAGTATATAATGACCAATGAACACACAAATGCACCATGGGCGCATGTGCGGGTTTTTGTAATGATTTAATAAATTTTATAATTAAACTAAGTCCAGGACCAACAAATACACAAATGCACCATAGGTGCATCTGCAGGTTTTTAATGATTTAATAAATTTTATAATTAAACTAAGTCCAGGACCAACAAATACACAAATGCACTGTGGGTGCATCTGCGGGTTTTTTTAATGATTTAATAAATTTTATAATTAAACTAAGTCCAGGACCAACAAATACACAAATGCACCATAGGTACATCTGCAGGTTTTTTAATGATTTAATAAATTTTGTAATTAAACTAAGTCAAGGTGGGTATTCACACAATGACCAACAAATACACAATTGCACTATAAGCTTATCAATCAATAATCTTAGCATCTGGAAACTTTCCCACAGGCCACTGCATGGAAATGTGGTATGTAGAAGAAAGAGATGCTAGGTAAAAGTAGAGAGCTGAGGTACTGTGATTTAGTATACATTTAGTATACATGTGATGATGTCTCTGTGGAACTGATGGCCACACCCAGCAAATAAAAAGAAAGAAACAGAGATGAGTGACAAGTGACCCCCCCACCGACAGTGACAGACACAGCAGTGAGCTTGACCTGCCAAGATGCACAGTGACAACTGCCCACCCACACAGTGGCAGACAGGGACACAAGTGTAACCCACCACAGACACAGCCACAGCCACAGAGTCAATGGTGTACCCCCCACTGCCACAGACACAGCCACAGCCACAGAGTCAACAATGCACCCCCCACCCACACAGATGCAGACATAGAGTGAGCAGTGTCAACCCCCCCAGATGGAGTGACAGTGAGAGCCCCCCCCCACACAATGACAGACACAGATGCAGTGACAACCCCCCCCACAGACACAAAGACACAATAAGCCCCCCACCACACATACACACACACAGTGACAGACACATGCTCCCACCAGGCCAAAGAAAAAAGAGAGGCAGAGAGTGATGGCCCTAATATTCTTCCCTGCACACCAGACCCTCTGGTTCCTCTAACCCTAGTCTAGGGTTCCATTCTTGTCAATTTCTGCTGACCAATTGGGCATCCCTTTATCCTTTATGATCCCTGACCTGCATGCTTTGCAAAGCTATCCAGGGCTGATTGATCCAGGATGTGCTATGGCATGCAAGCCTTTCATGTATCCTTTACCATGGGTTGGCTATGCATTATTATGGTATCATTGCAATTGACTTGTTAGTTGGAATCTCCAAAGGCCTATAGTAGCACATGGCTGACCATACAGGCATAATTTCACATCATGGTAAAGTTCACATGGCCATCCAAGAAGGCCACTGGCACTGAGGGCCTAGGTACCATTTTCTCATGCTCTCATACAATATATGTGTGGCCATCCAGGATGGTCATGCATGGTGGCCACCTGGTTATAGGCAAATTGCTTACACTGGTAAATGGCACATGGGCATCCAGGATGGCCACTGGTGCTGAGGACCTGGTAATTTATTTTCTCACACTCTCATACACATGTGTGGCCATCAAGGACGTCATGCTGCTGGCACTGTTGATAGGCATAATTTTCTCACACTGTGAAACTGCACACACAGTGGCAGTTTCAATATTTTCAGATGCTTTAAAGAGTATTTGAAAGTGAAAACAATATTTTTTATTATGATTCAAATTACCATGCTCTTATAAATTTTTATTCCAAGAAGGCTTATAATTTTTATTGCCAGTCGATATTGGGAGAAACATTATGATATCTATCCAAAGACAATTGAAAATTATATATGGCATGAATGTCACAAGGTTATTGACAGCATTATCTTCCTAAAAAGATAGCAACAATAGGTAAAATTTAAATTTGGAAATCACTTTGCAGGCACACTTAATTTAATGTTACACAATAGATTCTGAGATCATCAAAATAATAGCTTTTCCAATGATCAAAATGTAATATGAAAGTAAATAATTAGAAATCAGTTTCCATATGCTCAGAAGTGATCATGCAGTGAGTGGGCACAAGGCACCCAATGCCTGCCCAGTAACCTCCACATTAGGTATTCATTTGTCAGATCTTCAACATGATTGAGCATATTTAGGTGATGGTGTAGATGGAGATGGTAGCTCTGATACAGCACTGAGGAAGAGTTAGTGGACCACAACCATTATCTTTGGAGCAATGCTGTATCTCAGGAAGGACATGAATTGCACTGGGTCTACATTTATATGATGTCCTGGTCCTACACACTGCAGGCATGGGCCCAATTGTCACTCAGATGATATGGTATTTACCAGGTGACTACTAGGTCAGGTAAAAGATATACATTCAACAAGTCTCTACCATGTCGCATCTTAAAATACTGGCTTGCCATCAGCCATTCCAAAAGCCAGCATTAATCTCAGCTTACCACTTTTGAGTGGCAATGTACACCTCATGGACATAACCCAAAGTTCTTACCATGTTTAGCCTTGCTTTATTTCAGTATCATACTCCAGCTAATGAGCCATGCTGAGAGCAATAGAAAATGCAGAGATGATCTAAAGACAAGGCCTACTAAAAGCTGGAGTACATACATACCTTTGATTTAAAATGATGGTCCCAAAAACTCTGACACTATCTAAAGGACTTGCTTGGAGTACAGACATGATGTAAGCTGAGCTTTTATGCATGCTTTTACTTCAGGTAAATTCCACTGTTGTGCCACTGACTGACATAGTGCTTTGTCCTGACCTAGCAACTCATTGTCTTCTACAAAACATCCTGGTTGATTCTCAGACAGCACCTGCTCAGGTACCTTGGCAGGTGTGCTTCTCTGCTCTGCTCTGCACTGGCACCTGCTCTGATCTCCTGGCTGGTTCTGGGTGCTGAGCACGAGTATGCCACTCATGACAATGTGATGTGTGACTAATAATTACAGTCTCATATCTGCAGGACATGATGTGCAGGAATCCATAGATTATGATAAATGTTCTTGTATAATGGTGCAACCAAGTCCTCACTAGCCACTTTGCCAGAGGTCACAAAGAGCTTCCAGAAATGAGGGATAAGACCAGACAACTATGGGTCATCTGTAGCTGATGTCAATGAATGCCAAGAATGATTAGAGCACACCAACCAATGAAGGCAATATTGACAGTGCTGGGAGTAAGGGGTCCTCCCTCAGTGGTCTCAACCCATTCTTCAGAATCCATGCATCAGATTAGTCCTTGGCCTCCTGGGTCAAGCATGGATCTGGGATGGCAACACCTTGCAGGATGTTGTGATTGCTCTTTGTCATGCAGAAAATGCCTGGCAATGGATTAGGCACATACCTATACAAATGTGCAGGGACATCAAATTAGTACTGAAGATGGAATGCAGAAGACAGAAAGCCAATGCATACCATGTCAAATCAACATCTAGGAGAGACAGGAACCTGATCAATGCATGTCACATCTGCCAACCTCTGGGTAAGTGAAATTTCCCTTGACATTCATGATGGTGAAGAGTACAGGAGTGACACCCCCTGTAGAAAGGAAAGAATGACTGATGAGTCTCCACAAATGTGAGATTGCATGGAGCCAAACTGCCTTGCTCATCGAGTATGCAAGGGATCAGGAGCTTGTTACTGATGCCTGGTTTCAGGGCACTGTTCCCAAAAAAGAGGAGAGGGGGTCATGTACACTGTGGGTGTTTCAGCACCAGGGGGGACATAGGAACCAGTTGTGGAGGAGATGCAGTGTTTGACATTTGGGCCAACTGTTGATGGTTTTGACTTGAACTCCAAGTGAATGCTGACTGGCAGAGACATTGCAAATAAGGAGTGGGTTGTGGGGAAAGAAAGGGATGGGGATTGTAGAGGTATTTATATGATTGTGGAGCAAGGAAGCTAATAAATGGGTGGTTGTAAATTGAAGGAGAGAACAGAAGTAATAAATATTTGTCACTTACTGTCTGGCTGGTACAAGGCAAAGTGAGACACCCTGCAAGTCATTCATGCTATGGCCTGACAACAACTTGGCCCTCTGCCTTGACAGGTAGATGTCCAACCATAACTGGGTAGTGTCTGTGATGGTCTTGAAACCCAGCATGCATTGAGTCTGAAAAACAGAACTGAGTGAGCATTATTCCAGTCAGTGTCATAGGCGAACCTTGAGATCCTGCATGCAGGAATGTCACCATCGCTCAATGCTTGACTGACAATTGGTTGGTGCAGTTCCATTGTCTACCATTAATTGCAATTGCTCAAGGTGAATGAAAAACTCATGGATTTTCTTTCAAGCCCAAGACAGCTCATGGCAACCACAACATCACCCTGCCCCTGATCAGGGTTCAATCACTCATCCATGATGAGGCTCCATTGAGGTTGTTGGCATATTCTCTTCACCCATCATCTCATTGCACATCCCCCTTAATGGTGTTGAAGAGGCCCATAAGAGAAGATTTGAGTTTCACAGTGACAATCTCTGGCTCATGATGAATACAGTGAAGCTAAGCTGGTGAGAAGGAAAGAATACACATCTGTAGAACTCAGAGATGAGCCTGACCTTGTACAGCTTTTTAAGCAAGAAGCAAGTTGCTGTCAGACAGAGATTTGATCCCAGCTTTGATAACTGTTGTGTACATGGTCAATTTCATACAAATCCCACTGAAAATGAAGCTTTCGGTACAAATTTGGTTCAAACCGATTGTTATTTGATTCTACAAGTGTGCTAGCAGTTGTATTGACAAGCATTAATACATAGTAATTACAGAAGCATTGGTATGTGCAAAAGCCCTGATGCCAGGCAATACTTGATCAAGAATGCATGTGACACCTACTTGGGAAAACACCAGCCCAGATATCACCATCCATGCTCCCTACTTCTGCCATCTGAGAGGGAGGTCCAAGGATGCTGGTCAAAGCCTCTATAATCTGTCTGAGAGGACAGAACTCCTTTGGCCTTTCCCACACTGCAGCATTGCATATGGGGCAATGGTATAAAAGAAGGTGTAATACCTCTCCTGAAATCAATGCTGAGAGTGTTGCAGCTGTGTGGGGGGGGTGCTTTGCTGACCCCAAGGTGGGTGGGAACCTTGTGATACTTCAGTTGTTGTTGGAGACATTCCTGGAAATGCTGGCAAAGGCAGGGTAGACAGAATAAATGACAGCATTCCTGAGTCCTAATGTTGATGAGCCTAATGATCAAGAAACAATAGGTGTCACTCACAGAAAAGGGTGTATGCAAGGTAATGCACAGGCACCACACTTGAACACTTCTTCCCTGGCCTGAGTAACCTTGACCAGCAGTCTAGATGAGCATCATATTCACTCATATTACTGAGACATGATGTACTGTGTCACACAGGGCTTGTAGCACAGAGACCTCTGCTGCATGTGAGTCAACAACTTTTCTACACCTCTCCAACTCTGCCTTAGCTTCGTCCCACTCCTGGAATGCAAATTGTCTGAGAAAAATAATTACTGCTGCATGCAAGTGAATGCACCTGGCAGGATGCTTTGAGCTCTACATCAAGAAGTTGGGTGACTTCTGTAACTTTCTGAATGGAAAAATTGATTGCTTTGTAATGCCACATATCCAATGAATGCTTACTTTGATAGTTAGCCTGACTCCACTCTCCAGAGGTGATAGTGATTCTGATGTCAAGGGGGATGGTAATGGCATTGTAGGAGCAGTTGAAACAAGAGACCAAGATGATGTGGACAAAGATGACATAGAAGCTGAAGGAGAAGAGGTAATTGAAGAATTGGGAGTGGGCAATCAGGGTGACCTGGACACTTGTGTATGCAGACTGTAGCTATGACTCTTTGTGTGATCATATGGCTGTTTGTGAGTGGATGATGGACATGGGTGTTGAAGACACATAATTGCAGAGAAGAAGGAAGGAGCGATAGACATGAAACAAAAGGCCTGGGTGGTTCCACTCATTTTATGAGCTCCCCACCACTAGTTGAGGGCCTCAAAGAATGGAAAGACTTAAATACTGAAAGACCTAAGAACTGAAAGACTTTCATTGATCAGATGAGGAAATTCCCAAAATATAGTGACAACCTTTCCTGTTTTGGTAGGTTACTAATGTATTGCCCAGAAACACTGTCTTATGCTTTCTGTCATCTCCAAAGTCTCAAAGCCTTTCATGTTGACAATCAATGACTCAAACCCTTTTGAAGGACTTGGTATGGTTTCCTGTGTTCTAATGGAAGATGCTGAGTTGTTCTTTGTGCATTTCTATAAAGTGAGTGAAATCAATGTGATTATGTTCCTGTATACTAGCTCTCTCAAGATGAAGGGCCCCCAGAAATGTCCAATGCGACCATCAGCATTGAATGGTTCCTTATCATCCCATCAGGCACATTGAGAGGGATGTGCATATCTCACTGCACATCAGCAATCATCACTAGTCACTGATGCTATCATCCTAGACTGTGCCAATTCACCACCAAGTGTTTCATAAGTATCAACCACCAAAAGCAGGCAGCATACAAACTTACCAAGAAAACTTGGAGCATGATGTAGGCTTTAGAGCATTATTCCATTATTGGCTGCTAATGGCTGCACAAGGCTATCCTAGTCCACCAATGATGTTTTCCAGTATCTCTGCCTGTGGTAGCAGTACCAGGTGAAGTCTGCATCAGCAGTACACCATGGTAGGTTTAGTATTTCATGTAATGCAGGGCAGATATTAAAGCACCTCCCAGCAATGAGAACAGTTCTTTGAGTGTTCTCCACAACAGCAGCAGCAGTGAGGGAGCACCAAAAGATTGTGTCCCTGCACTCATATGTCCAGATAATGAGTTTCCTCAGCTCAACATAGTAGTCAGGAGAGACATAATGAGGTGAGTTCATTGGTTACTCCTATATGTCTCTGACTCTGATGCAATTGATGTGTATCTTAAAGAGAGTGAGGATTGTTTTCCAGGGCCTGTGCAAGTTCCTCCCTGGTGTGAGACCAAGCTCCACAGCATCAACTCTACCATCAGTTGATATATATATGAAAGTGATAAACCCTTGCTACATCCTCCAAGTGGTCTACACCCTATGGTCAGAGATCTGTTCATTCAAAAGCATAGCAATGGTGATATGAACATCTGGCTCTGGAATGATGTGTGATGGCTTTCTGACATTGCTGATGGACATGTCCACCCCATGCTTAACAACTATCGACTGAGAATCTGCTCTGGAACTGACCTGACATGGGTAATGCACAAGACTTGTGCAACTTATCTTGGAAAGGATTGTGGGCATAATAAATTGACTGGTTCATATACTCTTACATCCTTTGTGCTATGTTTTAAACTAGGTTTCACTAGTTCCATCTTCCATATCTTGGAGTAATTGATGCTGACTTGGTACCCATCTTACCAAGTTAATTCTATGTCGCAATTTAGAGTCATGTATAGCCATAATCATAAAGGCACATGTACTCTGTCCAATGAGAGCACTATGCGAGCATTGTGAGTCAGTAGAGGGTTGGTATATGGACAGGTAGCACAATGCCCAATTATATCCTGGAGTTTAATGATGATGATAGGGTCAAAATCATTGTAGCATAGATGAACATCAAGCAAGTGATAAGGGTGGTAAGGATCTAGAGGAACATCAACATTGCCTAGCTCCTGCAATGGCTTCATGATGCTGAAGAGTTCCACTACAGCAGTAGATTCCATGGTGGCCAGCATATGTGTTAGAACCATGTTCCAAGGGTTAGGCCTGGACTGGGAAAACAAGTACTGGCATAGTTCCAGTAAGGGAATTGTGAGTTCCAGGACCTATGGAGTTGGCACAACACCCATATTGGCCTCAGCTCATGAACTGGGCCCTTGGATAGGTTCTGGGTATGCCAAGTGACTAAGCAAGGGAACTGGGTAGGAGGTACAGGGAGCTCAGATGTTCAAGTTGATAACTAGCTTGGAGTTCAGGTCAATATTATTGCTAAGTATCTACAGAAGTAAGTACATGGATTACATACCTGAGTGCCAGAAGTACCAATGCCAGAGTACCAGCAGTATTGGTAATCCATGGTACTAAAGCTATGTATGGAGTGAGCAATCTACTGACTGGGTGGTCAAAGGCCAAACCACTGGTGGCTGAAACAGGTACTATGGAATGGTGAAGCTATGCTAAGTGAAACCTAAGAAACTATATACTGAACAAAGGAAGGGCAGTGTACCAGGGTCTGAGCTCCAGAGTCCAGAGATCAATGGTATACATACCAGGAGAAGGCTATCTACTGGAAGTAAAGTCAATCAGCAATATGCAACAGCCAGGAGTTGCATGATCATGACAATATGGCTGAAGATCTGTTGGATTTGGCTGGCATGAGGGTTTCCACAGTGATGGAAGAAGATAAAGCTATTGCTGACATGTTGGGATGCAGTCACATACACCACTCCATTGTAGTGCATGCTCTTCTGGAATTGTGCATTTGGCTGCAATGACCTAGTATGGTCTTCGAAGGGGTCCACATATGAGTGATAACATAGAGTAGGGCTGTCACTATTGAGTTGATGCAGTAATGCCTCATATATGTCACTGGGAAGTGGGACAAGACACTTGTTATCAATCCATGGTATATCACTGCCTTCATGATTCAAGCTATGACCCTCAGGGGTGAGGGCGAGGAGATCAGCAAGTATACTTCCCCTAAAGTCCTTTCTGAAATATTCCTGGACAACAGGGTGAAAAGTTCCTAGTACATCTGGGAGGCCATCTGAAGCCATGAGTGCCTTGAGGTTACTGCCTCTGCAGAATGTGTGAATGAATGTGAGCTCGACATCACCTATATTTCCTTGGTTAGTCATTGGGACCCTCAGCAGTAGAATATTCCATACCCAGTTTTCAGTTAGTCTTGTAGTGTTGCACAATCCCATTGAACCTCTCAAATGGAAATGCCAACCACCCATGTGCAGGTCCAAATCCCAGCAAGCATTCTGCTATATGAAGTGATAAGTGATTGTTAATGGCTAAGCAGCCCTCACCAAAGATGCTGACAAGACTCTTCAAGTAAAACTTGAAATATTCTTTGACAATTGTGATGCTTTCCTCTGAAGTCAACTGCATCATGGCAAAGTGAACTGCAATTATCAAAGAGAGGAAATTTTTCAGGATGAGAGTGTTCTGCTGAGAGGAATCTGGTTTTCCCCATAGTCTGCAAAGAGTAATGATGAGATTAATCATACATGCTGTCCTCCACTGATCTGCTTTTAGTTTCCCATGACTGGCACTACCAAAATTGCACAGAGTGCGAGATATCCAACTTGGGAGGGTGGTCTTCAACATGTCTACCCAAACCTCCTTCAAAACATCACCATTTAAGATGACAGTCTTGGGCACTTCAGTCCAGGCAAGGGAGAGGTCAGCAATCAGATGAGGGAATGTTTGTGGACATTGAATTTCAGGGCCATTGTGGTCTGTATACTATGTCAACTGCTCTTAGCAACATAGCAGCAGCACAAGATATACAATATCTTACCCATTGTAAGAGCACCTTGGTGTACATTGCTTTGGTCACTGAATGGTCTCCATCATGCCAGAGTGGATCCTGATCAACATCTCTGTTGGCAAGGGGATTGACATTGTTGGCATGGGCTAAAGATACAATGTAGCCTTTGTGGATACAATTCAGTGCAGTTCATGATCCATTTTGGACAGCTGCAATCACTGCATCCAACTGCCACTGCTGCTCCTCTGGAGAGTGGAGTGAAATGCCACCTTCTTCCCCATCAGCTTCAGTGTTCATATGGAGGACTTGATGACAATGGTACTGAAGTTCACCCAAAAAGAGATTATGCATAGCCTTGATAACTTGATACTTGGTTGGGTCCCAGTATGGCAAATGCAGTAGTTCAGACCAGTGAATCCCATGCATCAGGTATATTGTATTATGCAAGGTCTCTGTGGCTGCATCTCTCCACTTTGTGGCAATCTGGAGGTGTTCCTGCCAACTTCACCAGCTCCAAGTAGTGATGTCAAATTCTGCAATATCATTCTTGGTCTGCAAGCAAAATGAGCAGAAATGTGTTGCACGATGTCCAATAGTGCCAAGTGCCTTGCATAGAGCAGGTAGATCACATACAAGGGGTATAAGCATGCAGTGTACAATACACCTGAACTCATGGATGGTGGTTTGTGTGAAGTGGAACCCATGTTCCCAACCTTGGAGCAAGTTGTTGACAAGAGGGCATAATATATGGTTGAGATGGTGCAAAGATGGCTCATTTGGTCCCAGAATGATGCCAGAAATGTAGACATTTTCAATTTGGTAGTGCAAGTGTGGTGGTAAATTATAACATACCATGTAGACCACTCCAACAGATGCATGTGGTCCATTCTTTTTGCTACCCCACAGCAAAAACCAATCAATGAAGAGACTGAAGAGAAGCCTATAGTCAGTTTTATTGTGCTGTACCTCCATGTATGGTTTTCCATCTGGTCCCTTGAAAGACCAAAAGATATTGCCATCCCATACATCATTCATCTGCCCAATGGGTGGATCGAGAGACATTTGTAAGGCATTTGGCAAGCCTGGTCATACAGTGGCTGATGGAAAAAATGGCAGCAGGGTGTGGGGTGACCATCAGCATTGATATCCAACAGTCATGTTGCACACTTGTTGCTAGCAGGAGTCTCACAGAACATACAACTGGGAGGACAGCTGAGTTCTCCACTATATGGATATTGATGGGGATCACAGAGAGAGAAGCACTGTTCACAGCACACATACTCCAGCAAGGATGGTTCAAGGTCAAACTTGTTAATCGCTGCATGAATATCAGAGGGCCAGTTGGAAAGGAACAACTGAATCTTTTTGTTGAGTGTCCACATCACTAGTGTATCAGTTGTGATGGCACCTGTGAAGGTAAAGAGTGCCAGAGACACCACCCCTTGGATAGCCACCAAAACAAAGTTAGAATGCTTGCAGGACATGCCAGCCAATATGTGTAGAATGATCGCAGTGATCATACATGCTACAAGGGGGGCTGCCAGCTTATGTAGCTGTTCTGTACTGTAGTGGTGATGGCCTTCTGAGATAAGTGCAAAGTCCATACACCACAGAATAACAACTTATGATTTTGACTAACTTGGGAAGAACTGATCTTAGATATGACTTGAACTTGGCATTCTCAGCTTTCTGCCTCAACCATTCTTGGGTAACTATGCAATCCAAAAAGCCTTGATAGTCTTGTATTTCTCATATGAGGCTGTACCTAGTGGTCTGTATGGAGTCATGATTTTGATTCAATACAGAATGGACCAGTTCAATCATCTTCTCAATTGCAGATTTGTGAGCAAGGAGCAATGCACTCTTCTTCCCATCCAGAGGCCCTGGTGTATTGGGTGATGAAAGTTTGGAACATTGGATGAAAGCCACAGTAGCTGTTGGTGGAAAGCAGCTCTTCTGTGACAGAAAGAGCATGCAGTACTCAGCCAATAAACCCAGTTCTTTATAGAGTTAGGATAAAAAGTATAAAACTCATCTTTACAACACTCACTTTCATTTGTGTCATGGGTAATGTCATCAGATGTCTGTGAAATATTGACCATATTGACATCTACTCCACAAAGCTCACCCTCCAGGAGTCTGCCTACATGACCATGAGTCATCATACAGTTTACCACATGAGGGAACCACTAACCTGGTAACCTGCTGGAGGAATGTTGGATTTGCATCAAGCACAATGACAGGACACTGTCCTCTGCATCTGGCTCAGATAGAGTTGCTGCAAGAAAGTTTGCTTCAAACAGGATGTCAGAATCATCCCCTCTTTGTTGTAGTTTAATCTGCATTTCCTCTTCTTTTGCATGTTGCCTCCAGGTTGAATAACCAATCCAATGCCCTGAGCTAACTTGTTGGGTGCAAGGATCAGTGACCTGAAATTGACAACAGCTGTATACATGACAATCACATATATGCTTGTCATTCTGGCCAGGCATCGGTGGACTTGATTCTGGACATATGGTGCATAGAGCCTGCCAAAAAATGCATGAGTATGTGTTGTGGTGGTGCTTGATTGAATCGACCAAATGTCTCTGAATGGGCAAAATGTTATATATTGTAAAGTTACACATATATTCAAGACTACTGGAATGTGATCTTAAATGAGAGACCATGGACATTACAGATAAACTCATGTCCATCATTGTCACACATTGTTATAAAGATCAAGTAGAGCATGGCCAAGCTGAAAAAGAAGGTAACCATGACCACTGCCAGCCTTCCCACATGGTTCTGGCCTCATGTGGTATCACTTCCAGAGTCAGTTGGCAGTTGGTGGGTACCAGGTGGCTGTCAAAGGTTCAGTGAATCTTTAACTGGAAGTGCACAAAGCCAACCTGTGATTCCTGGGATGTCTTTACCATGATTGTTAATGGTACATTCTAAATGGTGAGGTTGTCAATTCCTCGTCAAGAAATCAATAAATAACCCACAACATATGTGGAATTCTTCTGACATCCCAGCAAGTGTTGCCAGTGCTTCTTCCACCAGCTGTTGAGAAAGTCAGTTTCCCCCCTCCCACAACAAAGGGAAAATATACATACTAAATCAAGAAGGAGAGTCACTTCATGAATCCATTGGAAAAGATTGATAAGAGATGCAGTAACCAGGTTCTGGGGTGGCACTTCAATGGCATTACTCTGGGTATGCTGCAGCTGGGTATGCATATGGCAGGTCACTAAGAGTAGTCCTATAAGTGGGTTGGTAGTTGTACAGCAGTGAACACACACCAAATTGTTCTCAAGGAAGAGCAGGTTCCATATGGGGACACAAAAGACTGGAAAAATAGAAAGCAGAGGATGGCCAGATAATCACAACAGCTGGATGTGCTTCTTAAAGCCATTTTTTCTTTCTTCGTCTCCTCTTCATTCTGCAAAATAAATCCTAGGGAATTCCCTGAATCCTGAAAGGCCTGTCAAATATGTACCAGTGCAAGTTCATACACTTACCATATACAACTATACAACTACAGTGTGACACATTGGTAGTTGTAACATGTTCTGTGGCTCTTATTCAGTGACAAAAACATCAACCTTGCATGTGTTGTATGAACAGGACAGTGGTAGACTACAGCCAAAAGTCACATTTATTTCAGAAATTGAGCAAGTGGCAGTGGTGTCATGCTGCAAAATTATACTACTTTTCCTTCTTTGCACTCCTTCTGCTTGTGGATCCCTGAGTCATGAGATCTAACACACCCCCTTTTTGGGCTGGTTTTTTAGATACATGGTAGCAAAATCACAAGCTGGCCAGCAGTTTTCATATTCATTCAGAAATGGGAATTGCTCTACTGCCTAGATATTTTCATCTTAGTTCAGACCTGACATACACTTGAAATGGTACCTACCTTCCAACAGAATGAGCTCACTGCTGCTGATGTTTGCTTATGCATAGGCTGTGACATGTCAAGTATTCCCTTGGCAATTTCATGCAGAGCATTCTGATACTATTCAGCATGGTTAAACTGGACTTGCAAAACCTAATACCTGAACAAGCTTATATTTTTTGTTTTCCCATCCAAGAGCTGACTTCAGGGTATAGCCTCCCATGCCAGGCTTGGACAATGTCCCTGAAGGTGCCAGAATCAAAGACTTCCCAGGTCTGTCTTGGTCTCCTTTGTGTGTTTCACATTAGTTGTAATGTTAGAAGTAACAAAAGCTGTATAGACTGACTTACATTGGCTACAGGCACAAGTTTCATTAATGTGGTGGTCATCACAGCATGGCAGGGAGGTCAGCAGCTCTGGCCTGGATAGTGGTGAATGATTGAGAGAGTGCATGCCATGATCAGAAGTTGGATGACATGGACTCTGATCTACACTTTGCTCCAAATGGAAGATCCTTTGGAGAGTGATTTGAGTCTTGGGTAAGGGAGGGCTTGCATCCCTTTCCCTTGGAAAGACATAATGCAAGGTAATGGGCAGCAAGTGCCTCTTGTGAAAGTTCAGCATACTAGATCTAGGCAAAACACAATGCAGTTCACATGTTTGGCCCCCAATTTATGCTTAAGATCATCCACAAATCTACAATAAGCAAGGGGCTCTGCTTTGTTGTGCAGTGCTGCACAGTATGAATGAGGGCAATTCATTTGCAATCTTTACAAATGTCACATACAGGATATTTTAGACCAAAGGATTGACATACCTCGAGGTGCATGTTAGCCTGGCAGTGCTGCATATGTCAGTGATTTGCCCACAGTCTTCACAAGAGTCACATAAAAAACATATTTCAGAACAAAGCAATGACTGACATGCCTTGAGGTGCATGTTAAGCATATTAACAGAGTACAAATGAATGAACAAGTCAAAATGTCACATGTCTGCAGAATCCTCCTCTTCACCTTGTAAGGCCTGGGCCCAGCTCCCTAGCACATTTGCTGCCCCTTGACAGATCTGCCTCACACTATTAGATACAGCATTTAAGATTTCTGTGAGATTTATCTGTTTAGGATCAGCAAGCTTTCCCTTTCCCTGATATACTCAGTTAGCAAAGACATGCATATAGAGAACCATGCACAGTATAGGAAACCTGCAGGCATCACTTCTAAGTTATGCATTCCCACAGAAAACATGATCTTACCTCAATATGAATGAATGTGACAGAAATGGAAATCACCAAAATTGCTCCAGCAAATATTATAGGTAGCCATCACCATGGAATCACATCTGTGACCCTCCTATCCATAATAGCATGACAAAGACAGTGACATTGGGCCTGGATGTATGGGAAATTTAAGAAGTGACACAGTAAGGCAAAATTAACCATACCATTTTCTGGTGGATAAGCCTCCTGATCATAGTGTGAGGTGACCCTTGGATTGCAAAAACAAAACAAAGTGAGATGAATCCATGGATAATGAGAAAGCTAACCTACTAGTGTCTGAATGCCAAATTTGGATGTATGTGTTTTCAGATGAGTGGGATGTGCCTGTGGCAAGTAAAGTGAAATTTCTGTATTGATAAGCCTGTACCACAGTCAGCAGCTGAGGGCATACTGCATAAAGAAGATGAAGTTTACCAAAATTGCCTGCACCAGGTGTCCTGAAATGAGCTGACAGTGAGTGGCTGTCACTATATCTAAGCTAGCAATGATACATACCATCATGGGGGAGAACTTGGATTTGGTCCTCACTAGTGACATCCCACACAGTGACATTACTGTCCATAGAACCACATGCCACCACATGGCTGTCATGGAGGAAGGCAACCTGAACAGGAAGATTGTCACCAGTGTCTGCAGTGTATTTAAATTGGTGGTAGGGATGGCAATGATGGATCTTGTAAAGGTCCATGCCCTCTGAAAGGTTAGATATCAATACAGTTTGTTCATCTGGTGACAAGAGACAATGGCCACTAAAGCAAAGTGATCAAGACACAGATCCACAGAACTAGTCCCTCGAATGTGTGACTTACATCAGTCTGTGGGAGTACATGGGCACCATCATCCATAGAAGCTGCGATTGAGGATGCACTAGGTCCCAGCAACTTCGAAGCATCTGTAAACAATCAGACCTCTCAGTTGCAGATGACTTACACTATTCCATGACTGAGGTATGTTGCGAGCAGGTGGTCACCACCTTCTCTAAAGGCAAGTGCTCACACCCAAATACATTTATCAGTGTCTTGCAGAGTGTTTGGTAACTCTGGTGGCAGAGGTATGTTGTGAGCAGGTGGTCACTACCTTCTCTAAAGGCAAGTGCTCACACCCAAACATGTTTATCAGTGTCTTGCAGAGTGTTTGGTAACTCTGGTGGCAGAGGTAAAATCTTGAAGGTAGCATAATGGCCTGCTCAAACTATAGTAACTGTCATCATTGCACTCATTGTTCAGAGTACTTACTGGGTGAGACCCATTTCGCAAGGTGGACTTTTGAGCCCATTCCCAGCACTATTACACCAGAATAAGCATTGATAGCAATAACATCAACTGGTGCATCGACTCCTGTGAGGACATCACTATCCTGATCTTGCCCTGGCCCCTAGTCTGTGATGAGAAACATGACAAATGATGACAAAAAGCAATGACATATGTATGCTGAAATCATTAATGGCAAATATCATTCCTTTGGCAGTTCCAACAAAGATATGACATTTGGCATTGTCAAGGTCCCAAGCCATGGAAGTAATGGTGCCACTAACAGGAACCCTATGCACCAGTGTGCCCTTCATTGGGTCCCAAACAATGAGATTACTGTCTTCTCCACCACTTGCAAGGTAATCTCCAGTGGGCAAGAAGGAAAGACAAGTTATAGACTTGGAATGCCCATGCAGGTCATCTTCTTTTGCACAGAAAGGCTGTAATACAGACATGGCATTCTGTGAGTCTCACATGGACAAACATCTCTGAGGTCTGAGCAGTCTACTGTCAAACAAAGGAATTGTTTCATGGAATGGCAACTACTGACAACTACCAGATACATCTACTCTGTCATGGGTACAAATTCATCACCAAACTTGTAGTCAACATCCTTGGCTTGCAATGTGGCCCTACTGCACACAGGTAAGGAGTCCAGCCACTCTTTATCATAGCAGTTTCAAGGAAATCCAATCAGAGCAGCAGCTGCATTATTGTATTTACTACTGTGGGGATGAATCCACAACAGGTTCCCACCCTGCTTGCATCTCCCCACTGGTGATGCATGGATCTTTTCAATGACAGCATCTACTCTCCAGAGAAAAGCCAAGAGTTGCTGCAAGTGCCATTTTGGATAAATGCAAGGATAGGTGGTAGACCTGGAATGTCCAGGTGCCTCAGTGTCTGACTTGTCTGAGCTCATACCCTGTGTGCCCAATGCCTCAAGTAGATGTTTGTGTCTGCTCAAATGTGGATCTCTGGCAATGGTATCAAGATGCCATTTGTAGAGCTACAGGCAAAAGAGCATAGAGTTAGTACAGTCTGGATTGCCCACTGTGTCACTGACTTACCCTCACTTTCCTAACCCCTTGCAACACTTTCTATAAATACTTGTCCTCCTTAGCCTGCACAGCCTTAGAATCACATGCCATATCTATAATGAAATGCTTGTAACATGACTTCACATGCTTCAAGTGGTAGCAAAAACAATCATTGATGATATCCTCTTGAAGGTATCATGTGGGTATTGGCAGTGAGTTGTACCCATTATCTAATGTAACCTTCTGATAAAAGTCTGCAGCAAAAATTTCCATGGCTGTGTGATTGAAAAGCATGGAGTGGTCTTGGGATAAGTCCAACCTGAAGTCATTTGCTGTAATTTGGATGCTGCCCAGTAGCTCTTGCATGAATGCCTCATTCTCTTCCTCCAAGATTATACAGCAGTCCTTGGCATCAGCAATGTTTTTCAAGTCTTTGATTCCAAGTAAAGCTAGTAAATGATCACAAATATATTGCTGCAATAGCATGAGACTCATGAACTTTGGTGAACACTAGAAACATACCAAAAACTGATTGTAGGTCATCATGTCTACCTCTCCATCAACCACCCAAGCATTCTTCAAAAGATGGCATCTTGTCCACTTCTTCTTGAGTGGAATGGGGAGGTCATCCCCACCTTCCACATCCCCATGAAAGCTGAAGGGAGATGGAGGTGTGGCAGGGGAAGTTTGGGCAAGTTTTGCATGTAATAATTCTAAGTGGGAAGAAAATTGCTGTTGCTGCTCTTTCATCATATGTTGCACAGAGAGTTGGTTGGACTCAAAGGTCAATACAAGATGATTCACACTTTCCATGAAAAATTTCAAGGATGGAGCAAAACTGAAGTCAGCAGGGCCACCTGAGAGCAAGGTTGCCAAGGAGGGTACAGTACCATTTCCTGCAGGCCCAGCAATGACAGACAGACCACTAGGATCCAAGCTTGGCCAGTCAGGGAATGGATGACATGGTTGGCCAGGAAGCTGGAAAATGGAAAGCAGTGAGACAAACAGAATAAAGAGTTGAGTACTCACTGCCCCCATAATACTCATCCTCTCTGAAGTCTTGCTATCAGCATGTGCCACATTTGCTCTTGCCACTCCTTTCCTGCTTCCACTTGCCCTTCTCTTCTGTGAGACCAATCCATCCTTGGTAACCTCATGGTGGGGTGGGTGCTGGGGGCCAGGCTGCATGTGGGCATCCCCCAAGGGAGTTTGCAACCCAACATGAATTGTGTTACGCGCTGGATATCTCACCTGCCGAAAGCGACAAGTGTTGGCGCTGAGGCTCTATAGGGGAGCAACAGCGCGCTTGCGATATTCCAGGGTTAACCTCAGGGGCTTAATAGTTTTACCCCCTCTGTGGCCAGGCAAGCAGTTCTGAGGATGATTTGCAGAGAAGATGCTATCCTGGTTGCAAGGTAGCTAAAAGTTGGGATTTACAGGCGAGTCCCTACGAGTATATATACTACCTCAGACTGTTTGGCGATCTTTGGATGAGCCGCGTCGAGGACGCGCTCATGAGGACAAAGACGCATCGAGTCAGAGATAGGGAACATAGCCTGCGTACCAACTATAGGTCCATTGGAAAAGGGGAGACGCATCAAGGACACGTAAAATGAAATAGTGTCCAAAAGGGGAGAATGACTCGGCTCGGGAGAAGTAGAAATGATAAGCACAAGTCATGTCGATCGCAAGAAGCCGATCGAGGGAAGGGGAGGCCATATAAGGGATGGCGTATAGTAAGCGTCTGAAAAGGGAAGCATAATGTCGTGTAAGCGTCGAGAGACGCGTCACGTGTACAGGAAAAGAAAAAGAGAAAAGGAAAAGAGTAGTCCGTGGCATATCAATACCCCCCTCTCAAGGCCGAAGCACCGAAGAGGTGGGTAAACTCTTGAGGAGTAGGGTGTTAAGCTCGATTTTAAGTCGGGAGCTCGACTGCGAGGTTGAGGGAAATTTAATGATTGCTGTGTCTTAAGACAGCGGGGTTTGTTGGGGATCGGCGACGACGTCTATTGGGCCTTGTCCTCGGTAGCACGGTTCCAGGTCGAGTCCAGCGAGATCCTCTGCCGTTGGCACACCCAATATGCCCTAGTCTGGTGCAATTGTAGCAGTGCATACCCCAGAAGGGGCTGCTCCAGTCGATTTGGAGTCTCCCAGACAGGGTTTTCGGGAGGTCGTCATCGTAAGGGACGACAAGGAACGAGCTGGTTAAATGTGGAAGGGGGAAGGGGGACCGTGCATTTAAGGCGTAGGGAAGGCGTAGCGCTCGTACGGCTGAATTGAAGTAGGCGGAGTGTAAGAAGTTTCTCCAGTCCACGTAGCCAACGTCTCCACCGATGGATCGTTCGGCGAGAAGGCTAGCCGTGTGGTCAAGGAGAGTCTTGACTCCTTCGAGCCGTACTGAGTGCCTGTTTGAGGCGATGTCATCGTCGAGTCTGAAGGTAGAGGAGCTGTCGCATGAATCTGAAGATGAGCTAGCGCTCGTTGATTCCCCTTTGAAGCTAACTCCACGAGTCATTGGAGTTCGTCCTGTGTCCAGTCCTCCTGGTTCACTACCCTCTGGCCGATCTTCTGTCCACGACGGTGGAGATAGTCCGCTGAACTGAAGATCTGTTTCTTGGCTCGTTGGGATAGGAGATTGAGGTCCAGGAGATTCTGGGCTCTTGCCTTTGTTGCATCCGAGAGCTGATGCTGGGTCAGAGGCTTGAGCAGAGGTGGGGCAAAAGTCTCGAAAGGAGTGCCAAAGGTTTTCTCCGAATTCCATGAAGGCCAGGTTCACAACAGCGCGCTGGATGTCCCCGACATCGTCGATGTTGTCTCCTGTGAAGAGGTCAAGGTCGACCTTTTTGGAGACATGTCCGGCGATGGTTTCGGTGGTGTTGAAGATTTGGGGAACACGGGCTGCTATGAATTCTGAACCTCTGTAGATTTGAGACAGCATCCGTAGGCGGTCATGGTGTTCGCCTGCTTGCCAGCCAAGTGAGTCCCAGTGCTCGAAGTTTTCGAGCACCCGCAGAATACGGAGGAGTTGTTCCGCCAAGGGTACCAAGCGTGTCTTGGTCTCGGAGGGGGAGTCGACCTCGGACGCGGTCTGTCGCTGGGTAAGTTTTGGGGCGACATTTGGAGTGGGTGCGTCAGGGGTCTCGTGGGTAGAGGTTGTCTCTGTATCAGCAGTTTGGGAGATTGGGGAGGAGTGGCGAGAGGTGGTAGGGGTATTGCAGGAGTGATAGGAGCCGAGGGGCAGATAGGGTCTTTCGGGTAAGGCAGATGGGTAGGGGGCGGTCTTAGCGATTCTGGCCTTTCGCTTTCCCTTGGTGAGGGAGAGCGAACGAACCGTGAACGCGGAGTGGGGGTTCGGAACGGGTCCTGGTGCACCGGTGGTGACCTGGTCCCAGTGTTCCTGAATTGCTGTGATGTTTCGATCTGTTGGTAGGTGCTGTAGTGGGGGAGGTGGTGGAGAGGCGGAAAAGTCGTAGTCATCGGAGAAGGCGATGTGGGAATTCTCGTAGTCCGATAGGGTAAATTCGTCGAAAGAGGAGTAGTGTTCAGAGTTGTGTTCATGGGCCATGGGTGAGAGGGATTTTGTTGCGTCTCTGGTAGGAGTGGAGGATTTCGAGGGCGTTATATAGGTTTTCCTCCGGCTCCCAGGTGTTAGAGGAGTGGCCATACCTGGTCCATTTGACCAAGTATTGATAAGTTTGTTGTTTGGTTGTTCCTCTGGGCGCAGAGACGCGTCCTTTGATTTTCCTTCTTGAGCCCATGACTCGGTGTTTGAGAATGTTCTCGACTTCCCATTCAGGTAAGTCGTTAATTAAGTCCGGTAGGGGTGGCGTTTCGGCTCTTCCATATTCGTCGTTTTCTTCGAAAGGGTAGATCCGTGACGTGTGAAATACCGGATGTATTTGCCATGTATCAGGGATCTTGAGTCGAACAGCCACTGGCGAAATTACTTTCGTAATTTCAAAGGGGCCAACCCGTCGAGGCGCCAGCTTTGTGCTCGGGACGTCCCTTTTAAGGGTAGATGCATCTAGCCAAACTAGGTCACCTTCCTTAGGGGCAGTGTAAGGTCCTTTGCTTCTGGCTTTCATCACTTCCTGTGCTGCTTTGTGAGCTAGAAGTGCCGAATCTCGATTGGCGGTGAGTTTTTGCATGCAATCATCGACTGCGGGCGCATCTGTTGGTTGCGACGCAGAGGGGTAGGGCGCTGGGTCGTATCCGTAGAGGAGGGAATAGGGGGTTTGTTGATGGACGGAGTGGACCCTAGAATTGTGCGCGAACTCGGCTTGAGGAAGGTACCGAGCCCAGGCCTCTGGTCGTGCATCGCAGTACATCCACAGGTAGGTTTCAATCTCTTGGTTTACGCGTTCGCTTTCGCCGTTGGTTTGAGGGTGGTAAGCCGTGGAGAGTTTTTGTTGGATTCCCAAGGCTCCGTAGAGTTTGGTGGTGAAGGCGGAGGCGAATTGTGGACCCCTATCCGATATTACGGTGTCAGGTACGCCATATCGGGGGTACACATAGCATAGGAAGAGATTGGCCAATTCCTCCGAATCGCATGTTTTGTTACATGGAATGAGGACCACTGCCTTTGTGAGTCCCTGATCCACGATAGTAAGAATGGAGTCGTATCCTTCTGACTCCGGAAGATCCATTACGAAGTCCATGGAGATTTGTTTGAACGGGAAGGGGTTTTTCGCCGCGTCATTAGGAGTGACGGGGGGCATGAGAGGGTGAGTGATGACCTTATTGGCTTGACAGCCAGGGCATCCCTTCACGTACTCTCTTACCTGCTTCCACATTCCAGGCCACCAGACTTCGTTCTTCATCTTCCAAATCATTGCTTTCACTCCAGGGTGTCCAGCCGCTGCTAGATCATGGTTATCCCGGAGATACTCGCGTCGGAGGGGAGGGGGAACGTAGAGTCGACCGTCGCGTCATTTGGTTTGATCGTTCTCCTCCTTTATTGTGTCGTTCTTGGTAAGAGTCTCGTCTTTCGGTGTCAATTCTCGTATTTTGTTGAATAGTTGTTGAGAAATCGCATACACTCCCCTATCCATTCGTCGTACATTGCTGGACGACTTATTATTGAGATTGGAGGTTTGGGTGGAAGGGAGTGCCGATGAAAGAGTTTGGCTCTTTTCTTGAGGTTTTCGAGGTGTAAGTGGGGCTTCTCCTTTTCTTTCCTTTCCCTTCAGCTTATGCGCACTGGTAGGAGTCGGTTTAGGAGGTGGGTTTGCTGGTTTTGAGGGCGAAAACGGGAGTTTCACCCCCCCCTCGAGCCACAATGAATCCGGGAGCACCGTAGTCATTGGGGAAGGGTCGGCGGAGTAGTCGGGTCGGCGGGAGAGGGAGTCCGGGATGGTCATTAGTTTGCCCGGTTTGTGCGCTAGCTGAATAGGGAAATCTTGAAGGAAAGCTGCCCATCGTGTTTGCCTTCGGCTGAGTTGTTGCGGTGACCGATAGTAAGTAAGGTTTTGATGATCGGTATACACCGTAGTGGGGGCGACGGGGGATGTGAGGTAATGTCGCCACTCTTCGAAGGCTCACACGATGGCGAGGAGTTCCAGGTCATACACCTGATAATTTTGTTCTGCTCCGACCAGACTTCTCGAGAGGTAGGCACAGGGATGGAGCTCGCCATCCTCAAATTGTTGGCAGAGGACAGCTCCGGTGCCGACGGCTGAACCGTCAGTGAAGAGGGTGAAGGGTTTTGAGAAGTCGGGGAGTCGCAGAACTGGCTGGGAGCACAGCGCTTGCTTAAGCCGCTCAAAAGCGTCGGCTTGCTCCATGTCCCACTTGTATGGGACGTTCTTCTTTGAGAGTCGGTGAAGAGGGGTGGCGATTTGTGAGAAAGACAGGATGAATTGTCGGTAGAAGTTGCAGAATCCGAGGAACTGGCGTAATTCATGTAGGTTGTTAGGGGTTTTCCAGTCCTTGATTGCTGCGAGTTTGGTTTCGGAGGGTTTGATCCGTCCTTGCTCGATTAGGAAGCCCAGGAATTCGACTTCTTCCGTCTCGAAGGTGCACTTCGAGATTTTCAGTCTCAGTTCCTCTTTTAGGGCGATCGCCAGGAACTCTTCTGTCCGCCGATAAAGTTCTTCCTTTGTCTTCGTGTGGATCGTGACGTCATCCATAAAGATGATGAGTTTCTTCGAATACATCATGTCGGCGAATGTAGTCTCCATGTACCGCTGGAAAGTCGGTGGGGAGTTACATTGCCTGAAAAACATGACGGTAGGTTCGAAGAGTCCTCGCGGGGTGATGAAGGCTCCTTTCCACTCATCACCCTCCTTTACCCGGATGTTGGTAAATCCCCAGCGAATGTCGAATTTCGCAAAATATTTTGATTTGGCTAGTTGGTCGAGAAGGGATTTAACATCCGGTAAAGGATAGGAATCCTTTATCGTATATTTGTTGAGTTCGCGGTAGTCTTGTACTAGCCGCTTCTTCCCATCCTTCTTTCTGACGAAGAACACTGGAGAGGCTTGAGGGGATTTCAATTTCTTGATTTTTCCTGCGTTCAGGTTTTCTTCCAAGAACTCGTCCAGTGCTTGTAGTTCTTCTTGCAAAAGAGGGTAAATGGGTGCTTTCTTCGGTTTGAAGTCGTCCGTAAGTTTGATCTCGTGGTCGAGGTACGGGCGACGTGGTAGTAGTGGGGTGTCTTCCTCAGAGAAGACCTTTTTGTATTTCTTGTAACGTGCCGGGAGTGCGACATCCTCTTTCTGGATGGCCGCTTCGAGTTGTGTTGATATTGATGTTTTCTGGAGCGTTACAAGTTCTTCGTCTTCGTAATCTTCTTTGTCCGATGATAGGTTCAACTCCCTGAGACAGGGGTCTCCGAACCCAATCATCTTTCTCTTTTTCCAATCGAATATGGGGTTGTACTCGGCCAAAAAGGGCATCCCTAGCAGGACGTCCTCGCGAGATTTCAGCTCCATTTCAAAGGCATGAATCTTCACCAGTTTGTGAAAGATTCGAGCGTGGAAAGTGCAGATGTGGGTCACTTCCTGTTTGCTCGGCCCTTCGAAGCTTCTCGCCATCCAAGGATGTTTGACTCGAGTTCGTTTCAGATTGTACCTTGATACAATCCTTGGGTGAATGACATTGACCTCTGCGCCACTGTCAATCACCGCCTTGATTTCTGCGTCTTCCCGGTCGACCAAATATACGGACCCGAACAGAGAGGGGTTCGAAACTGATTTCGATTTCTCAAAGTCCGTATCTACAGAAGTAGATTTAGTGGTCCAATTTGGTCGAGCCGAAGTAATAGAAAATTGTCCAACTCCACCCTGCGCAGCCACAGGGGAGTTTCTTAAAAATCCTTCTTGTTGTTCCGGATGTTGTCATCGGTGAGAGTATGGACTCCCACCATGTCTCTTTCTTCGTCTTTCTCCAGTTCTTCAAGAAGTTGCCTGATTTGTTGACGGCGATCCCGTCGATCAGGGCTTTTCTTCTCCTTTGGGCATTCCGCCCTTCTATGTCCGGTTTCATTGCATCCCCAGCACGTGATCTCCCTGATCCGCGATCGTGAGTTGCCTTTCTGGTTCCAGGACCTTTTGGGGGGTCCACCAGAGTTTTGTCGGCGGTCCACGTCCATCGCATATGGATCTCTATCAGGTGCTCGGTGGGGTCTTGAGTAATTTTGCCCCAAGATGTGCCGGTCTTCTTCGGTTTGTCGACCAGTGAACAGTCGAAGCTGAGAGAGCGCCGTTTGCGCCGCTGTGGCCGATTGGATCCATTCTGCTGGGGTTGTTGGGCAGGTGTTGGTTTTGAGGATCCACTCGTTCAGCTCAGCCTTAAGGCCTCGTCCATAAAAGACTCCAGCCTCAGGGCTTGTCTCCGAGAGTTTCGCTCTGTTCATCGCGTTCAAGAAGTCGGTGGTGTATTCTTCCAAGGTTCTTGTCCCTTGTCTGATGGCCGAGAGTTTGAGTAAGGCCATCTGAGATACGTCGCCGACTTTGAACATCTGGTCTAGTTTCGCTAAGAAACCTGCCCATGTGTCCACTATATGGACGGTGTCGAGTAGAAGGGATTTCTTGGCGTAATTCTCTGCCCAGGCTTGTGCTGAGCCCTTCGTCATGAAGGAGAGAGTGAAGCCAATCTTCTGCTCGGCTGTCCAGTAGATGTGAGAATTGATGCCCAGATAAGTTTTGATTGAAGTGAGCCAGGCATCGTAGGTGGCATGGTTGCCATCGTATTCTCGTGGACGGTTCAGGCTAAGTTCTTTTGCTGACCCCTCTCCAGAGTAAGAGTCGTGTCCCTTTCCCTTCTCCTCAGGACCTCCTCCAGAGCCTCCAGGGTCTCTTGGTTTGGTTGGGATAGTAAAGTCCGTCGTGGACGAATACTTCTCCCGGTACCACCTCACCAGATCGGTGACTGGTACCTCGGTTTGTGATCCAAATGGATCTTCCGACATCTCGATGTCGTGGTCTTGTAAAGGTTGGTTTTCTTGAAATAGGTCGCCTCCGAGCAAAGAGTTCTCCTCTTCCTCCTTAGGCTGTCGGGGTGTGTTGAAGCGGGGGTCTTCTCCTGCAGGTGGGTTCGTTAACCCAAAGGCTGCAAAGACTCCTTTTGCTCCTTCAAGGAAAGATGGGGTTGGTGTGGACTCGAAGTCCTTGAGGGAAGGTTGCCGGTGAGCTAGGGATCCGGGGATATGTGAAGGATCCGGTCTCGAGGCAACGGGGGATCTCTCTTCTGGGGGATAGGGGTGGAAGCGAGATGAAGAATGTTCTCTCTTGAGGGGTAAAGCAGATGTTCCGGAAGACGATGGTCTTTCCTTCTGCTTCTGTTCCTTTCTTGAGGGAACCGGGGGTCGGAATTTAGAAGAGGTTGTTGATCCTGTGACAGAGGGTGGCCTCTGAGGATCGGGTGGTGTGCCTTGATGAGAAGACATGTTGAGAGTGGTAGATGTTGAGGTTGAACGAAGGCTGGGGTAATTCCCGCAGTGGTTCCTTGCGTTCGGGTTCTTCTAGAGGGGCTACAGGTTACTGTAGAGGGTCCCTGCTAAAAGACGAAGTGGTAGAGGTAAGGCTACCGCTTCGGGGATTGTGGGGAACTCGAGACTTCGCTAGGGACGATTGTCGACCTAGGAAGACTTCGGTGCTGAGCCGAAGTTCTCGAGAGGTTCGTTTACTTCGGTAGAAGGAACTTTTAGCTTTTGTTACGCGCTGGATATCTCACCTGCCAAAAGCGACAAGTGTTGGCGCTGAGGCTCTATAGGGGAGCAACAGCGCACTTGCGATATTCCAGGGTTAACCTCAGGGGCTTAATAGTTTTACCCCCTCTGTGGCCAGGCAAGCAGTTCTGAGGATGATTTGCAGAGAAGATGCTATCCTGGTTGCAAGGTAGCTAAAAGTTGGGATTTACAGGCGAGTCCCTACGAGTATATATACTACCTCAGACTGTTTGGCGATCTTTGGATGAGCCGCGTCGAGGACGCGCTCATGAGGACAAAGACGCGTCGAGTCAGAGATAGGGAACATAGCCTGCGTACCAACTATAGGTCCATTGGAAAAGGGGAGACGCGTCGAGGACGCGTAAAATGAAATAGTGTCCAAAAGGGGAGAATGACTCAGCTCGGGAGAAGTAGAAATGATAAGCACGAGTCATGTCGATCGCAAGAAGCCGATCGAGGGAAGGGGAGGCCATATAAGGGATGGCGTATAGTAAGCATCTGAAAAGGGAAGCATAATGTCGTGTAAGCGTCGAGAGACGCGTCACGTGTACAGGAAAAGAAAAAGAGAAAAGGAAAAGAGTAGTCCGTGGCGTATCAAATTGGATGCAGCATGTTATGTGGAACCCTGGGGTCCACCTGTTGGAGAATATGCAACTGGCCATTGTTGGCACATGTTTGCTTGCTTACATAATTACCTTGCATCGGACATAGCACTAGATAATTTTCCTAGTCCCTCAGTAGCTTGCCAGACTACTGAGGGTGAGTACCATTTACTTAGGTTCATTCCTACTTATTGACACCCTGTAGATACCTACAGGTACATACTAATAATATAGTAGCTTGCCAGACTACTGAGGATACCTACAGGTTCCCTTCCTAGTCCTCTGCCTGAAGTCCCAACCTTCTTTACCACCCAGAACATGGTAGTCAGGGTTACATTACTCTTCTCTGCCAAGTCTCATGAGTTACATGTCACAGTTTTGAGCATGGGCATACTTACATGAAGGGCATAAGGGCTCACTCCATGTTGAGACAGAACAACAGGGGGATTACTACCAAGCTGTTGTTGTCCCAGAGGACCATTGGTAAATGGATCTAAGAAAGAGTAGCACATGATTATCATACCCACTGACTTTGACTCCAGGGAAACATAGGGCAGGAAGGAATGCCCTCAGGAATACTTGGAAGGGAGGGTTGGAGACTGGATAATGGCTACAGACATAATGTGTTAGAGGGAAGCAGCCATGATCATTTGGAAATTCACCTGTCGAACCTCACCATCAGATGCTGGCAGTCCCAGAGCTCTGTGACTGAGAACACTGTGGGAAGAAGCAGTACTGGAAAATGACCCCTCTGCATGACCTAGTGGCCTCAGCTGCAGAGTATTTGGGGTGGGTCCACTTTCATTCATGGGAGAAGGAGGCACAACTGAAGATGGAAAATTAAAGGGAGCTGCCAACCAAGGTGGAATGTTTGTGGGCTATGGTAGTATAAGCAATCAGGAAAATGACCAGTAATGAATGGATGGACCTGGCTTTGAGCCATTCCAGGGGTAGCTGTGAGTGGGTTGGGGCTGTTACAGCTCTCTGCCCAAACATGATCCAAGGTGGATGGTGCAGAGCTAGATGGCTCTGGCTCCATATTCCCTGAATCACCAAGACCCAGCTTCAGGATAGAGAGGAGAAAAATGTGAGTGTGTTAAATTTAAGACCTACTTTATGCAAGCATCCATTATGACTGGCACAAAGTGAAATGATCTGAGAGGCTTGGTTGCACATAAAGACACATTTTGAAGAGCTTGACCTTGACAAAACCATGAGTAGCACAAAGCAATAGGCATGAAAGCATCGACCTCAATGGTTGCCAAAAACCAAATGTCACTCTAGTGTGCAGCTCCAGATTGAGAACCAAAGGAGCAAAGAGCACTGTATGCAAAGGTTGTCAAGATTACCACAATGGGCTATTCCAGCCAAGTCGCCACTAAGGGTACAAAAAAAGTATAGCAAAATCTTTAAAGGTAGATGGCACTGTCATAAACATGAATTGCAGCACTTAGTACAAAGCCCACCACCATCCCAACTATACTGACCAATAGAGTCCAGACAACAGACCAGGTGAATATGACATTTGGTGCTCTGACTGGCATGTCAGTACTACCAGTATTGGAAGAAGCATGCTCAACATTGAAGGCATCAAGGTCAGGTGAAATGGCAGTGGACCAAACCTTCACCACTGGATGAGAGTTGATGGGGTCAGTCATGCAACTTGCAATCATGTATTTTGACATCTGTAAAGCATGATACTGCATGGTCACAAGGTCAAAGATGCAAAAGGAATACAGATATATTCTTACTGCTATGGTTTGGACAAGAAGCTGCTCTGAGCCAATATTCAGTTACTCATGATTTGGGTAGATGTGGGGGTAAACTTACCTTTCTCATGGGATAGTACCTGTATTGGTTTAGCAGATTCTACATTCCAAACAGACACTTCCCCATTGTCTCCACCCACTATTACAGTACTTCCAGTCACATCAAACTGGACACTGCAGATATGCAAGTCCCACATCTTGATGCACAGCTTCTGCACATGCAATAACCACTCTGTTGGTGAGTCGCATATATGATATATGTCCACTCCATCATGTAGATTCCATACAAGAAGTGATTGTGTCATTGTAGGGAGAGGATACTCCCTAGTAGGAGATTTCTTTTATTTTATTGTTTTTACTTTCATTTTTTATTTCTGTTCATCTACTTTCAGTTTTACTTAGTGTTTTGAGTAGTATATTCGTGTTGTGGCTTATGTAAGCCCACATGTGCACTTATGTTACAATTTACCTACCTAAAAAAAAACAATCAAGTTATGAGTCACAAGTTTCGAGTTTCGAGTTCGAGAAGGTTGTGTGTGACCTTCTTCAGTGTTCAGACAGACCTCAGACAGTATCAGATGTTTCCCAGACTGTGTCTCTCTCCAGACTATAGAAGCCCCTCTGGAAGTTCTCCCCTTCAGGTCATCTCTACCCATCCCAGCTCTTCTCTCAGCTTTTCCTACATTGTGTCATGGTATGCAGTACTACCTCTGTGAAAAGTTGATTAGTTCAAATCAACAAGAAACACCCAAGTCCAGCTACATTCTTGTCACTAGTTTGTGGTGCCAAGTCCAGGTCCATGATCCAACATCCCATGCTATACTGAAAAGGGAGGGTATTAATGTTCTCATAATCAAGATTTAGAACTGAGGTATGCACACTTCCTTGCTATCAAGAAAACAAACCATAAGCAACTTTCCATTGTTGATAAAATGACAGCTTCTTGCAAGCACCCTACAGGAGGGCTAGGTGGGAATGGGATCTGCTATGAAGTACCTCAATGGGGCTGGTCATGTTCAATGCCTTGCAACAGACTGATCCTCTGAGTGACTCACCTGTGGTACATAAAGAAATGGAGAGAATGATAACCCAGCCCAAACCCATGGCAGCAATGAAAGTATGATCATCATTCATGGCAAGATCTTCTACAGGCCCATCAAGGAGTGTGTGTGCACATAAGATCTTGTTTGCTTGCTAATTTAGAGTATGTGGGATCACATGTGAGCATAGAAAATTGTTGGAGAAGACCTATGAGATTGCTGAATATGGACCTTACATGCAATGTGCTGTCTGCACCCATGGAAGCCAGGAAAAGATGACCATCATTTTTGTTGTTGTGGAGCCATCTTAAGGTTGTGATGGGGCCTTGCATACAGTGAGCTCAAAAACCCTTTCCATGTTTACCCTAATTGCAGTGCATGAGGTGTACTGCCAGACACTGTGGGAATTTTGCTTAGCTTTGGTGGAGTCATGAATAGTACTTACCCCTGGCTACAAAATGGCCCCTAGGTCATGTAATTTGGTTCACTGGCTGGCAGGATATAAGCAATATAAAACAGAAACCACATGGAAAGGGTTTTTGAGCTTTTGAATTGGTGAGTAGAATCATAGTATATTTGCTAATGTTTGTTAGTAGAAACAAAGGTACATATGTAAACATGGTGTCTGAGCTCAACAAAGTTCACATGGTTCATTATTCCCTATTGCCATCATGGTCAGATCCCTCTCCCTTACTCAACAAGCCACCATCCTCTCCTTGCTTGATTCTGCACTTTCTGGTGAAGCCATTGCCAAGCAAACTGGTGTCAGCCCTTCCACCATATCCAAACTTCATTCCAAAGAGCATCCTACCCTTTTGAAGACCATTGGAGGTCATCCCACTAAGCTCTCTCCTACCAATATCTGCCATGCCCAACATCTCATCACTTCTGGGAAGGCTGAAAATGCTGTCCAAGTGACCAAAACTCTTTCCAACATTACCAATCAACCTTTCTCTGTCAGCACAGTTCATCTTCACCTGAAGAAAGCTGGTATGAAGGCTGTAGTCAAGACCAAACACCCTATTCTTTCTGCTAGACATCACAAGGCTCATTTGGATTTTTCTGTTGCTCATAAAGACTGGAGTGTAGAGGACTGGAAAAAGGTTGTATGGTCTGATGAGACCAAAATCAACTGTCTGGGGTCAGATGGATGCAAATGGGCATGGAAAAGGGCAGGTGAGGGGCTTAGTGATAGGCTGGTTGAAGGAACCCTCAAGTTTGGAGGAGGTTCCCTTATGATGTGGGGCTGTATGACTTGGCAGGGAGTTGGCTTTGCTACCAAGATTGATGGTGGATGGATGGGGACCTTTACCTTCAAATTTTGAGGGATGAGCTCCAACAAACCCTGGAGTATTATGGTCTCAATCCTCCTGACATCATCATTCAGCAGGACAATGACCCTAAGCACACTTGCAGAATGGTCAGGAATTGGCTGGAAGAGCAAGAATTCCAGACCATGGTGTGGCCTGCACAGTCTCCAGACCTAAACCCCATTGAGCATCTCTGGGGTTGTCTCAAGAGGAGGCTTGCACAACTTGAAAATCCCCCTAGTGGAATTCATGAATTGTGGGAGAGTTCAGGTGGAATGGGAAGGGATACCAGTTGAAGAGTGTCAGACATTGATTGAGAGTATGCCTAGAAGGGTTCAGGCAGTGTTGAAAGCAAAAGGAGGTTATACCAAGTACTAGAATACCCATCTATTCAAAAGCTCAAAAACCCTTTCAATGTGGTTTCTGTTTTATATTGCTTATATCTTGCCAGCCAGTGAACCAAATCACATGAACTAGGGGCCATTTTGTAGCCAGGAGTAAGTACTATTTATGACTCCACCAAAGCTAAGCAAAATTCCCATGGTGTCTGGCAGTACACCTCATGCACTACAATTAGGGTAAACATGGAAGGGGTTTTTGAGCTCACTGTAGTTTTAATGCATTGATCTAAGGTGCCTCTGCTGGCAGACCAAAGTAAGATGTAACCATCATCACCTGCATGGGTTACCACAAATCCAAGGTCAGACTGAGACAATGTACCCCCCTGTTCCAAGACATGACCCATCCTCAGAGAAAGCAGCACAGTTGATAGGTGCTCAGTGTCCCTCTAACACATGGAGTCCTCAGTATTCCATGATTTGCAGACAGTTGCTGCAGCAGTGGTGAGTGTATCCACAGTACATGACATAGGGCCACAGTGATATTCACCTTGAATCTGCCTTTGTTCACTGTGACTCATAGTGGATATTTCTGCTGACATGTTTCCTGAAGGCCTTGTTGATGTTTGTCAATTCTCATGCAGTGCATCACAATCATAGCTTGAGGTAGTGAATAAGATGAAAGAATGGCATGCAGCTGATCCAGGTGTTTGCTGATAAATGAATACTCATTGAATGAGTATTCATTGGTTAGTGATTCCAACAAAGAGATAACATTCTCTCCTGTCTTTGGCAAGTGGCAAGAATGGGATATAATGTTCTGCAGATCATGCAACCTCCATCCAGTTTGCTCCCATTCTTACCCTCAATCTGCAATATGCATCTTGAACACTGGTCTTTGCACAAACACAACCATAAAAGTAACCACAGATACAACCTTTGTATATGAATATCTATGCCATTGCCACATGCCTCTCAATCTTCACCTCCAACATGAGCTATTCAACCAGCCTCCAGCCATCTCCACTCAACATCAATTATATCCACATCTAGTCTTTCTTCCATTTCCCAACACCCCCTTCTTCACCTTCTGTCCCCATTCCACCAGTGCAATCTTACCCTCTCGAGAGTGAAATAAAGACTGCCCATAGTGTAAGTGATATCTCCCAATATCATCTTATATTATAATGACTGTTTCCATCAAGAACATCACTAATCTTGCAGAGTTTCTTGTCAATGAAGTCAGAACATCCTGCAAGGTATGGTCTAGGCATTTATCTTTGTCTGCTTTTTGTGCTCAGTGGTTGTCCTTTAGGAGTGTGACAAAATGATGCTTGACACAGAGCAACTGAGAGAAGTAGCTGCTCATTATTCCTCAGAGGCAACTAGACTACAAACCATCCATGATACCATGAGTGATGGTGTGTTTCCATTGGCTCACACTCACTTCATTCCACCCTTAGCTTCATAGGACTTGGGAGGAGTCAACCATATGTGGTATGTGCAGAGAGCCTTGCACCACCCTTATTTGTACATTGATATCTATCACTTACTATATGGCAAATCTGATTTTACTGCACAGAATACAATAGTGCATGCATATGTTCTGTTTAGAATGTCTCCAGCAGTGGTTCACCAAGTGCCTGCACAAGGATCTAGAATATGTTGACCTCCCCATTCATCTTGAAGCTCAAAGGGATCCACCATACAGTGCGCAGACACTGGAGGAGTTCTCTACTCGGGGCTACATAGGACTTTCATTCACTTGCCCCTTCTGCCATTGTAGGGTCCAGGAGAAACCAAAGGAGGAGCAGGTCCTGACATCCATGATTGCATCATTTGCAGCTACATTTGGTGCCACCATGCAAACTGATACCAATGACATAGATCATGATGTTTGGGCTGGAATATTCATGAGTAGTTCAGTTACTTAATCTAGTTTTTATCATTACTGTACTCCCATGGCCCCATGTGACATACAGTGAGTGAAAAAACATGTGCAATGTTTGGCTGATTTGTACTAAGTCCAGTGTAGCACCATGAGGCATGGGAATCCTGCTTAGCCTTGGTGAGATAGATGGTAGCACTGACCCCCAGCTACAACATGGTCCCAGGGTCATGTGATTTGGTGCAGTAGTCCTTGAGATATGTCAATTATAAAACAGGTACATCATTGCACATGTTTATTCACTTTTGAAAAGTGAGGGGTATCTAAGGGATATCAGTACTTGGTATAGCCTCCTTTTGCTTTAAGCACTGCCTCAACCCTCCTAGGCATGCTCTCAATCAACTTCTGACACTCCTCAGCTGGTATATTGTTCCATTCCACCTGAGTCCTCTCCCACAACTCAATATCCCCTTGGGAGGGTGCTCATACTCTGCAAGCCTCCTCTTGAGGTAACCCCAGGCATGTTCTATGGGGTTAAGGTCAGGGGACTGTGCAGGCCATACCATGGTCCTAAAATCCTCTCTTCTAGCCACTCCTTGACCTGCTTGCAGGTGTGCTTGGGGTCATTGTCCTGCTGGAAGATGAAGTCAGGAGGATGGAGACCATAATATTCAAGGGACTCTTGTAGTTCATCCTTCAAAATTTGAAGTTATAGGTCCCCATCCATCCTACCATCAATCTTGGTAGCATATCCAACACCCCTCCCAAGTCATACAGCCCCACATCATCAGAGAACCTCCTCCAAACTTCAGTGTCCCTCTACTAGCCTATCACTCAGCTTCTCCCCTGGCTTTTTCCATGCCCATTTGCATCCATCTGACCCCAGGCAATTAATTTTAGTCTCATCAGACCATACCACCCTCTTCCAGTCCTCCAAAGTCCAATCTTTGTGGGCATAGGCAAAGTCTAACCTTGCCTTGCAATGCTTGGCAGAGAGGATAGGTCATTTTTGCTTTACCACAGCCTTCATACCAGTCTTTTTCAGGTGCTGGCAGACAGTATTTGGGTGGAGGGGTTGGTTGATAATATTGGTGAGGGTTTTGGTCACCTGCACAGCATTTTCTGCCTTCTGAGTTGAGATGAGGTGGATGGCATGGCAGACATTAGCAGGGGAGAGCTTGGATGGATGACCTCCAGTGGACTTTTGCAGGCTGGAATGCTCCTTGGAACAAAGTCTAGAGATGGTGGAGTGATGTAGGCCAGTACTAGAGGCAATAGAAGCAGGAGAATGACCAGAATCAAGCATAGTCAGGATAGTATTCCTTTGGGTGGCAGAGAGAGATCTCATGGTGGTAAAGGTTGGGAATAAAGAAGTGTGTGAACATATTCAAACTCAGACATAATGTTTATGTGTGTATCTTTGTTTGTAGGACCAAACAACCACAACTATTCCTTTATTTCCCCCAGATTCTACTGCCAACCAAAAGTGAATAAATGTGTGCAATGATGTACCTGTTTTATAATTGACATATCTCAAGGACTACTGCACCAAATCACATGACCCTGGGACCATTTTGTAGCTAGGAGTCAGTGCTACCATCCATCTCACCAAGGCTAAGCAGGATTCCCATGCCTCATGGTACTACACTGGACTTAGTACAAATCAGCCAAACATTGCACATGTTTTTTCACTCACTGTATTCTGAAGTCTGGCATGCTATCTTTTCCCCAAGCTGCAAGAAGGCCCCAGGACCTAGCCAGATCATGTATTCTGTGTTACAGTTGGCCCAGCAAGCTGACACCACCCCAATCTACCTTCCTATATCCTGCTGTGCTAACACAGGGTTCCATCCTCAGTTATGGTGCAAAACCATTGCAGTTGCCTTGCATAAACCAGGCAAACCAGATTACTCTGACCCTAGAGCATACTGCCTTATCCAACTAGAAGAATGCCTGGGCAAAGTCCTGGAAGCAGTTATGGCCCATTGTCTTACAACATGGATCCATGTCTATGGTCTAGTTCCCCCAACCCAGTTTGGTGGATGCCCAGGCAGCTCTACAGTAGATGCTGCCCTGATGTTTGTAAATGACATTGAAGCAGCCCACAACCATGGGTTCATCACCTTGTGTCTGACTTTTGACATCAAGGGTTACTTTGACTGTGTCAACCATGCCAAACTAACCAGTGTACTATGCCAAAAGAACCTCCCCATCCTGATGGTCAAATGGGTTGTGTCATTCCTAGCAGAATGCGAAGCAGTAATTTGCCTAGATGGTAAACTGTCACCGTCTAACCCAGTAACCAACAGCATCCCACAAGGCTCCCCAATCTCCCCTGCATTATCAATTGTCTACACTAGCTCACTATACGAAGAATTCCACCAAAAACTGTCAACATGCATGATCCCCCTTGGTCTCCTGGCCTCCAAAGTGGCCCCTGTGGCATTACTAGGATACATAGGTGACAGCAACCTTTATGCCTTGTCCATGAGCCTAGATCTCAATGTCTCCATCCTATGAGACTGTTTCTGCATGGTCACCCATATTCTGGAAAACCTTGGCCTGACAATTGAGCTTTCCAAATCAGAGCTCATCCACTTCTCTAGGTGCCATAAAGAAGCATGCCCACATATTGATCTAATGTACCATAACGCCTCCCACTGCATTAATCACCCAGAAACCATTAAGTGGTTAGGCATATGGTTTGACTCCAAATTATCATTCCACAAACATGTACAAATGGTTACCTCAAAGGCACAGCACATTGCCACTGGAATAACAATGTTAGCCAACATGGTCAGGGGTCTCCATCAATCCCATCTCCATCTTATGAATAATGCTTGCACCCACAGCATTATAACATACACAAGCCTGGCCTGGTGGACTGGACAAAAACTATTGGCCAACAAACTCTCTGTAGTCCAAAACAATTGCCTACACCATATCTGTGCTGCCTTTTGGACCACCCCAATGCAAGCACTTGAAATTGAAAGTGCAACCCCACCAATCCCCTTCTACCTCAATGCCATCAACAGAAACTATGTGACCCATTTGCACAAACTTCCCTGTAACAACCTGGTCATTATGCAGCTACCTCAAATATGGAGAGGCCACAACCCACCAGATCATGCCCTGCCCCTCCCCCCAAACAAAAGACCTCATGATACTCATTGACACCCCAGGAAAACCAAATCCACATGTCTCCAAAATCTAGCCAGCCTAACAGACCCCCTCATCCCACACATTGACATCTTCTCCATCCCACCCTGGGATGGTCTCTGTGAAAAATATAACACCAGGCTATCAATCAACTTGGCATCAACAGACAATGTCAAAGATAGAAAATGTGCCACTAAGCAACACAATGAACTTGTACTTAATCTCAGTGCAGATAGACAGTGTTTACTTGTATATACAGATGGCTCTCTGAAGATCAAGGACAGAGATCACAAAGTTGGGACCAGCTGGGTCACTTTTCACCTCACCCATGAAGTCATAATTGGCAAAGTAAACCTCAGAGGCAAAAATGAGGTATTTGATGTGGAACTCATGGGACTGGCAAGGGCACTGGATGAAGTGGTCATATATGCAAACATGCACAACATCCACCACATCCATACTTTCCTAGACAACCAGGCAGTGATCCAGGCAATATCAGGCTCCTCCCCTCCCCTCACCTCACAACATGTTGTTATACAAATATGAGATGCCATAACACATTTCCCAGTAACAACACCCTGAACCATCTGTGTATCTCCTGGATCCCAGGGCATACCAAGATTAAGGGGAATGAGAAAGCAGATGCCTTAGCTAAAGAAGCAACAGTGGTGCCACTTCCTGACAATGCTAACACCACCATTTCATATGCATTTGAAAGGCACCAGTCACAAACTCTCCCCTTGGAGGAATGGATGTCACACTGGCACAACACTTTAAAAGTAAACAGTTTCTTCACACCTGCAGATCACTTGCCCCCATCACTTAAACCCTGCAGCCATTTCTGTGACTCTAAATGGGGAGTATATGGAAGGCTTATTCAAAGTCGAATGGGACATGCCTTCACAGGCAAGTACTATTCCAATTTTGTCCCCACAGAGAATGCCTCCTGCCCATGTGGTGAACACCTCCAAACTCATGAACATATACTGGCAATGTGCCCTGCCTACAAGTCCAGCTGAAACATATTATGCTCTGCATCAGAAGACCTCATTGTAACAGATATCTTAGGAACAGAGAAGGGAATAGAAGCCCTCTTTGAATTCCTCAAGGAAACAAATGCCTTCAAGAAGCTGAGGCAAAACAATCCAAGCTGCAACAGCCTGCACCCATCCTCATCATCAGAGTAAAGCCAATGTCATTTTTCTTAGTTTCATTCCATTCACAGAAGAACATCATGAAATAATACATTCATCACCACTTGACAATTTGCATATACATATACCTCATATGCTACTATAAACTACACATTTTACTCTACAATTACCTTTAGGTAGTACATACTTTACAATGTACTATACTGGCCCTTGGGCACTGCATCTTAGTAGCAGTCTACTTGTTGCAGTATATAAATATAGAAATTCTCATAGTGTCACAGTTTCTACTATTCAAATCTGTTTGAACCAAATTTGTACCAAAAGCTTCATTTTTGGTGGGATTTGTATGAAATGAACTGTGTACATGACAGTTATCAAAGCTGGGATCAAATCTCTGTCTGACAGCAACTTGCTTCTTGCTTCAAAAGCTGTACAAGGTCAGGCTCATCTCTGAGTTCTACAGATGTGTATTCTTTCCTTCTCACCAGCTTAGCTTCACTGTATTCATCATGAGCCAGAGATTGTTCCTGTGAAACTCAAATCTTCTCTTATGGGCCTCTTCAACACCATTAAGGGAGATGTGCAATGAGATGATGGGTGAAGAGAATATGCCAATGACCTCAATGGAGCCTCATCATGGATGAGTGATCAAACCCTGATCAGGGGCAGGGTGATGTTGTGGTCACTGTGAGCTGTCTTGGGCTCAAAAGAAAATCCATGAGTTTTTCATTCACCTTGAGTGATTGTGATTAACAGTAGATGATGGAACCATGCCAACCAGTTGTCAGTCAAGCATTGAGCAATGGCAATGTTCTTGCATGCAGGATCTCAAGGTTCACCTATGATGCTGACTGGAATAATGCTCACTCAGTTCTGTTTTGCAGACTCAATGTGTGCTGGGTTTTGAGATCATCACAGACACTACCCAGTTATGGTTGGACATCTACCTGTCAAGGCAGAGGGCCAAGTCATTGTCAGGCCATAGCATGAATGACTTGCAGGGTGTCTCACTTTGCCTTGTACCAGCTGGACAGTAAGTGACAAATATTTATTACTTCTGTTCTCTCCTTCAATTTATGACCAACCATTTATTAGCTTCCCTGCTCCACAATCATATAAATACCTGTCCAATCCTCATCCCTTTCTTTCCCCACAACCCACTCCTTATTTGCAATGTCTCTGCCAGTCAGCATTCACTTCAAGTTTGAGTCAAAACTGTCAACAGTTGGCCCAAACTCAAACACTGCATCTCCTCCACAACCAGTTCCTATGTCCCCCCTGGTGCTGAAACACCCACAGTGTACATGACCCCCTCTCCTCTTTTTTTGGGAACAGTGCCCTGAAACCAGGCATCAGTAACAAGCTCCCAATCCCTTGCATGCTTGATGAGCAAGGCAGTTCAGCTCCATGCAATCTCACATTTGTGGAGACTCATCAGTTGTTCTTTCTTTTCTACAGGGGATGTCACTCCTGTACTCTTTGCCATCATGAACATCAAGGGAAATTTCACTTACCCAGAGGTTGGCAGATGTGACACATTGATCAGGTTCCTGTCTCTCCTAGATGTTGACACTGCATGGTATGCATTGGCTTTCTGTCTTCTGCATTCCATCTTCAGTACTAATTTGATGTCCCTGCACATCTGTATAGGTATGTGCCTAATCCATCACTGGGCATTTTCTGCATGATGAAGAGCAATCACAACATCCTGCAAGGCATTGCCATCCCAGATCTGCACTTGACCCAGGAGGCCAAGGACTAGTCCAATGCATGGATTCTGAAGAATGGGTTGAGACCACTGAGGGAGGACCCCTTACTCCCAGCACTGTCAATATTGCCTTCATTGGTTGGTGTGGTCTAATCATTCTTGGCATTCATTGATGTTGGCTACAGATGACCCATAGTTGTCTGGTCTTATCCCTCATTTCTGGAAGCTCTTTGCAACCTCTGGCAAAGTGGCTAGTGAGGACTTGGTTGCACCATTAAATGAGAACATTTATCATAATCTATGGATTCCTGCACATTGCATCCTGCAGATATGAGACTGTAATTATTAGTCACATGTCACATTGTCACAAACTGAAATAAGTCCATGCACATAACCCTAACCCTAAAAGTCTATAGATTTACATGTTATTGGTACATATTCCCTTGCACCCATTCCATATAGTGGGATTTGCTCACAACCACAAGAAAACCCAATACCATGCATATGATAAGTGCACATCACTTGTAATATGCTGTTGATAACAAATGTCATATAGTGGGATGTGCTCACAACACCCAATGTCATGCAAATCAGACATGATGAGAATTGTGTGAGACAACACACTTCATGACTATTGGTGTGATATATTGGCCAATATTTACATATGCCCTTGCACACAAATTCCACATAGTGGAATTTTCTCACAACCCTAACACCTAATCCAATGCAAATCAGATATGGTGTGATTTGCATGGATCATGTGATCTCAACCCATGCAAATCAGACATGATGTGATTTGCATGAATCATGTGATCCAATCCCACAGAAATCAGACATATCATGATTTGCATGGATCATGTGATCCAATCCCATGCAAATTGGACATTTATGTGAATCATACATCCAATGTCACACAAATCAGGCATTGTAGAAAAGGGCTGTAGGCAGCCTCAGTAGTGACTCAACTACTGAATTATATTAGTGTACCTGTAGGCAGCTACAGGTCATCAGTAAGTAAGTACTGGTGAAGAATGTGTAGACATACCCTCAGTAGTGACTCAACTACTGAGGAATTAGTACCAAATGTACTACTAAGTGCGCTCTAAGCGCTTATGTAAGCAAGTGAAAAACCCGCACCAAATATACATCACACAGAGGTGATTCAATCTCCAACAGGCATCATGGGATTTGTGTGAGACAGCACCCCCCATGACTTACAGTGTGATACATAGTACAATATTTACATATGCCCTTGTACACAAATCTCACTACATGTGATTTGCTCACAACCATAATAGCCAATGTCATGCAAATCAGACATGGTGTGATTTGTGTGAATCATGTGATCCAATCTCATGCAAATCAGACATGGCATGATTTGTGTGAATCATGTGATCCAATCTCACACAAATCACAAAATATGATAAATGCACAGAAACATGGGTTCAACAGCTACTCACACCCCCCCTGGACCCTAACTAGGTTGATAAAAATCACTTGTAATTTCTTTCAGCAGGGCACATGGAAGATGACTTCAAACAGATCCAGGACATGAAGTGGGAACTCCCTCAGGTGTCCAGGGCCCACCATATATGGTGAAGATCTGAAAACAGATACATACTTATGTAAAGTATCTCACGGGTTTGGATTGCCGCTGCGAAGTGGCACAGCGGTTCCTTGAATGATGCCGGAGTCCACGTTGACTTTGTTGTATTGGGTACGCGGTACACCTCTCCTCCAAATTGCCTCTATCGAAGCGTCACCGGAGACGAATGTCGACACTCTCAAATCGCGCATCTTCCAATCAAGAGCTCACTTGCAGGGTTATGACCCCACCGAGGCAAACCTTTACAAGATCCCAGACACGCATCTTTTGCCTGCTGACGGGGAATATGAACATGATCTCGGTGTGCTTTCTATCTCTGATTTAGGTCAACCCCTGCGTAATCGACAAAGGTTAAAAAATATATTCGCGCCACAACCCAAGGAGGAACATCTTCACCTTGTGCTCGGTACGTGTTCATTACAATGATGGTAATGATTGTAACTCGTTGTTACCGATGTGTAGATGCTACAATTATGACCATCGACGTCTACATTCGCGGTGCAGGTCCCCTCCGCTCGCTCTCTATCTCAATGTCGAGACTGGAAAAGGTGAATGTGTTGAAGGATAGAGTCAAGGAGACCTGTACAGACTTTGCGGATATATCCACCGATCGCTTGGGAGTATTCAAGCTTTCGTTCTGTGATCACAATGAACTAGAAGAGGTTCTCGATAGATACGGAGATGGCACTTTTCTCCTCGGAGAGCAGAAATTGGAGACTTTCTTTCAGTGACCTCCCATTTTCTCAGGATGCGGCACGTGTTGTTGTTGAAGTATTGCCTCAGCGTAAATATCACCGTGTTTGCCGCGAATTTAACAACTGATTACAGAATTGCAGAGGTGCAAAAGTCCCACCATCATCCAGACCTTTTACCGCGGACGGAGACATGGTTCGGGAGGCGCGCGAAACATACCTTAGGGCAAGCTCGACGGAGAAGCCTTCCACCACCGCTATCCCATCGTCATTTTTTGATCGACAAAAAAATGATTGCAAAGCATACCTTGCGGTCGCCCTCGCAAATACGAGGACCGCGTTCCTACGGTTTGTTACATCCCGTCTTTGGTCAGTTTATCGAGGACACCAAGGAGATCGAGTCTCTGCAGAAGACAACAAGTTGGTTGTAGAACTTGCAGATGCTATGTCAGATTTATACAAGAACGAATCCGAGCGGATCGATAACGTTGGAAAAGTCTTGACGACCTTTGATAGTCATTTTCCATCACCATAATCAAACGCACTGGATATGAAATCGATGGGGACATGGCTGTCAAGATTATCGTTATGTTATCGCAGAGTTTAAAAACGAAGCTGGGAATACCTCGGGAGAGCCATACTTTCAGTCTATAGGATACTACCTGGAGTCGACGAGAAGGAAGCGGTCACAGTGCCAAGTTCTCCCTTGCCATGTTTCCTCCTCTCCTTTTTCGGTCTGTTTTCGTGCGTCGACCATTCGTCGTCGTATTGACCCTCTTTTTGCAGGGGCCCTACGTCATCTTTGCCGGTGCCGCATGGGAATCTGCGTCCAACGATACAACTGCTGTCGATGCCCATTGCATTTAATATCCATTCAACGGAACACTGATAATCTACTTGTCTTAGCACGTCACATGGCTGCGTTCCGCAAAGCTACTCAAACGCTGAAGCGATATTATGAAGACTTGCGGCCCACACAGCCATTACAAAACATGCCGTCCCCCCAGCTGTTTCCGTATCCTACAATGTATACTTTTATCGCGGATGGTACCATCGGCGATTCTCATATCAGCAGCAACTGAAGAACAAGCTCGTATTCTTCGGTACCGAGTCTGCTGAGGGATCAGCGGTCGTGGATCGAATCTGCATCAAGTTCGCCCGGTGGTATTCACCTGACGCTCACAAACATTGCCATCTGTAGGATGCGCTCCCGCGTTACGAGGTTTCGAGAAGATGCCCGGTGGCTGGTTCAATGATAGTGATGGACGATCTCAGCAACGACTCGAAACCTTAGAAAACCAGCGGGTCCCCGTTCCCACCAAGAGTCTTATTCGCGCGAAACTTGCGAAATTTCACAAAGAAGGTTTGTCCACGGCGATATCCGAGATACAAACATCATGGTCTCCAAATCAGACAACACGCAATTCAGAATCATTGACTTGACTGGGGCGGGCATAGCTGGAGAGGTGAAATACCCGGCATTTTTGAATCCGGAAGTGCGGAGGCCAGAGGGTGCCTCTGACGGGAAACCTATTCTTGCGGAACACGATGACGCTATGCTAATGAATGCGCTAGTCTTTTCCCATGGTGTCAGGAGCGATGAGTCGGACATCTGGGGTTGTAATTCACGGAGCTGATAAACTTGATACGAGTAAAGCACATGTACTCATTCAGAAGCTCGTTGATAGTGTTACTGTTGAAGGTGACTCAGTTCAAGGTGGATCGAAGTGTAGTACCTCGCGAACGACAGTCCGACACCACTTCGACTGTCCAAACTGAGAGTCTCTTGCTGTTAATGTAAGTTTGGGCATGCCTTTTCATGGGGCCAAGACTCAACCTAGCCAGCGGTATGGTCACCGTCGTCTCGCGTCCCAAGACTCGTCAATCCTTGTCTCACAGGCCCGCTAGCGTTGGTCCGTGCCTCGAGCTCGACGTTACTCGAAGCTGACATTTTTTGGTGCCTACCCACCCTCACAGCTCAGCTCGGTCACTCGGGTCAGGCTTCGGACCCGCACCATCTCGTACGCTCCTTCTGCTAAGAAGTCGACGTGTAGATTATGCCCATGCAGGAGAATCGAGGCATCGGAGTCGGAGTAAGTCTTTTGTCGAGCGGACCCTCATCGATGTTCTAACGGGACGAAAGTACAGTAGAGTGAGGTCAGAACATCAACGTAGGAGGACGGAGGACAATCGAGGCACAGCGAGGGCGGAACCCAGAATGTGAATAACCTGACACAGAGAACACTCCAGGTGCGCATCTCAGTCGCCTGTCCCTGACAATGATGTGAGCCCAGTCTCCCGAAGGAACCGGGTGTTCTGGGCACCTCTCCGATACACTAATCCACTCCCTTGGGGCGCTCTAATCCCGCCGTCCTCACATTCGACAAGGCTCGAGTGGATGCCTTGGTTCATTGTATTTTCGGTGGCTTTACTTGCTTTTCAATCTCTTTCCGGGAAGTGTGCACGGTACATGTGTCGACTCGGCGACGTCGAGGGGCCACTTTCAACTGGGTATTATCACGGTCTCGTCCGACTTGGATCGTGTAAAGCGCATGACGAGTTCAGTGGGATGTCCATCGTGCCATCTGCAGTAACAGAGACTCTTGGCCGACCAAATCTCCGCTCACAGGTCCTGTCCCGCCAACTGTGAAAAAGAATCTAGTAGTCGCCATAGTATCTTTGAATAGTACATACTAAACGCTTCAGCCATTTAACAATATTTTCTCTGCCATCCTCAGGGAGTCTGTTGACATTAAACGTGACAGTGTCTTAGCATCTATCAGCTTCGTCAGCGGAGAATCCCGTATAGTGATAGTGATTTACGAGTGCATGAAAATACATGAGCGCTGTTGGTGAGCGGAGATGGGCCCGGCCGCTAAACCAACCTACTTCGACAAGAACATGTAAATGCAGTCGATGGGTTCAGCATCTTCACATGGTCACTGTTATACAGGATGTCTATGTCTTCCTTCTAATAATTCTTACCCAGGCCCCAGAGGCTCTGGGGCCGGGAGGAGAATATTACAATCTGTACAGGAAAAGCAGGATCAAACATCAAATAAAGAGAAGTGAGCACAGATGTCAAACAAAGAAATCATCTAAACAACTGGCCCTTCCACGTCGGGCCGAATCCTCACATGTGCCTTGTGGGTAATGGTTTTCGTCGACAGTCTCTGTACCATGTCCTAGTTTAACGTTTTGAATGATCACCTGCTTCCTTCACATGGTTTGCAGTACAGTAGGATCAGCCTTCAATGCCTAGCAAAATCACGCTGCTGCAATGCATGATGTTGTTAAAATACTGGACAGGCCAGGACTGAAACCTGGACCCCAACACACTAGGTTTGGTGCACTACCACTGTGCTACCAGTCCTACAGTACAAGATGTGGATTCTACTACAAGTAGGTTCCAACACCCCCCCTGAAGCCACACTCTTGTGTACTTAGGGCTCCTGCCTTTGCCAGCTAGTCGTGTGCCCCTGAAGTCATGCAACTGGTCTTGTACCTTTTTGCCTTGTGTCATGTGATGGATCAGGACTTACTACTACGTGTGCCTATATAGGTCTTACTGAGCAGTTGCCTTGTGTCCATGTGAACCACATGATCAGGTCTTACTAAGGATGCCATGTGACCTCGTGTTAGGCTGACTAAGCTTTCAACCAGCTTTACCTCACCCAGGGCTATTAAGCTCAGCTGGGGTGAGTTGTTGCTACCATGTTGAAAATACTGGACAGGCCAGGACTCAAACCTGGGACCCCCAACAACACACTAGGTTTGGTGCACTACCACTGTGCTACCAGTCCTACAGTACAAGATGTGGATTCTACTACAAGTAGGTTCCAACACAATGGACACCGGTTCGTTCGCTTAAGACACTCCTTCATGATTGCAGCACATCCCCGTGGGCCGGGACATTCGTACATGACATCAGAAGTGTTAGAAGTGCAGATCCAAGAGTGGAGATAGGATTCTCGCCAAAGCAAGGTCATTTCCCTCCATACCACATATAAGGTCGATGAAAGTGAAGGCCACATAGAGGATCAACCAGGTAGTGCAAAGGCGTTGGAGTTATGATCACATATGACGGACTTCCAGCATCGCTCATGACCACATGTTTGGTCTGTTGCATAACTCTGATAGAGTTGCATTGGCATGTCTCTGAAACGTCCTTGGACGTCGGGAGCAGTTCCACTGAGTGATTAGCGCAGAAACCTTTGAGTGGTGCCCATATTGGTCTTTGTGTCAACAATGTCATTCGTATCAATCTACACCCCACCAGTTTTCAGCACCTGTGCGAGACATCCAAAGAATGGCCTAATAATCTCCTTTCTGGACTCCACCTGGAGTCCACAGACCAGTCTGCAGACTTTCCCACAGTCCACCCAATTTTCCCACAGACTCCTCAATAGTCTGCAGACTTTCCACAGTCCACCTGATTTTCCCACAGACTTTCCCACAGTCCACCCAATTTTCCCACAGTCTCCTTCCATATATGGACAATAGTCTGCAGACTTTCCCACAGTCCACTAAATTTTCCCACAGACCAGATTTTCCCACAGTCATGCTCAAGTCTGCCCATCCCACTCTCAAAAAAATAAGTGACCAGTCACTTATTTCTGGGGTTAGGCAGAATGACTACCAAGTATGTGGTTGGCACTAGCCAAATGGTAAGTGGGAACCATGAACTGAAAGATGACAAGTGAGAGTGAGATGGCAACTCTGGCTGGGGAGAAAATAAGTGATCGGTTGCTTATTCTGAGGGGTCAAGGAACTGATGAGAGTAGACATAGAGTGTGGAGACTAGATGGAGATAGATGGGTGAGGTAGTGAACTACAGACTGGTATAGTGGGTGGCAGAAAATAGGTGGCCAGTCACTTGTTTCTGGGCTAAGCATTCAAGGTAAGCTGAGCCCCTCAAACATTGTTGATATGTACTAACACCTGTCTCTGTGTCATGTCACCCCACAGCATGCATGTTAAGCCATCCCCCTAGCTACATTAGATACATATCAGTGCTGTTGTGTGTCACATTGTACCCCACTGCTGTGTGTATTGGCCTTCAAGGTAAGGCTGCCCCCCCAATCATGTTTTAAGACATACTAATATCTTTCTGTGTGTCACATTACCCTGTGTTGTGCAACAGAATAGGAAGTAAGCTGTCCCCCTTGACCATCTTTGATACATCCTGACACTGTTGATGTCATCTTCACATTGTCAAGGTGATTAACTGCTGTGTTGAACTAACCATTGATCCATAGATGCCATTTGACATTGTGTAGGCTGCAGCTGTACATGCCTGGATGGTGACCCTTCATCCACCCTGTACCTGGCCAGTACATTGTTGGTATGGGGGGGTAGTTAGTTACCTTAGTCCATGCCTGCTAGTGCAGGCTGGCTTAATAATATATTGATGTTGGTGTCTATGGGTAGTGATTGTCTTGACTTTGTCTGTGCCTGCTGGTGTAGGCCAGCAAATGTTAGTCTGTTGCACTCAGTCCATATTTGCTAGTACAAGCTGGCTTATTATCTCTAGGTAGTGTGTGTCTGGACTTTGTCTGTGCCTACTAGTGTGGGCCAGCAAATATTGGTCTGTTGCACTCAGTCCATGCTTGCTAGTACAAGCTGGCTTATTATATTGATGTTGGTATCTGTGGGTAATGTTTGTCTTGATGTTGTCTGTGCCTGCTAGTGTGGGCCAGCAAATGTTGATCTGTTGGACTATGTCATTTGATACTTGGGAGTAGTATTCATTTTGACTTTTGTCTGTGCCTACTAGTGTGGGCCAGCAAATGTTAATATGTAGACTTGGTCCATGCCTGCTTGGGCTATGTGTTTTCTTGGTCCCAGGTGCTACTGTGTCCATCTTAGTACTCTCAGCCTTTGGTAGTTGGGGTTATTTGGTTGTAATTGAAGTTACTTTTTTCTTGATGACTTGCCTCTGCTCTGGGGGAAGGGCCCCTCCTGGACAGTTGTCAAGGAGTCAATTCCACTTGGAACTTTGTTTTTTGTTTGGTATTTGTAACTTGTATTCAAATATGTCCCAGACTATAACCCTTGTATTTTGTCTTGAGGGGGTTTTAATTGCCTTGTTTTTACCTTCATTTTTGAAATTTGTGGGGCCTAACCCTAACCATAAGCAATATGTCCCATAAGAAATAAGTTAGTGTGATTATAAGTTGCCCAGCTTGAAATTTTATGCCCTCTCCACTACATTATTGTCCCTGAGCCAACAAGTGTGCAATGAATTCTTTCTGATGCCCTGGCTGCCTTGGTGGATGGGATCCTGATGTACTTGGGGGATGCCAACACCCTGCATCTGTTATACTACACAAAAATCTGACCTTAGGAAGCCAAGGTAATTTGAATTGTTTACTCCTTGGTATTGGCTGAATTCAGCTTGATATAACATAATTGACTCAGGGTCATGTCCAAATTGGCTAATGTCAAAAGGGATATGTCCAAGGAAAACCTTCCTTCTGCATCTATCTCCTTCACTGAAAACAGTTGGCAGCCCTTGTCATTGCCCATGCAATCCTGAACCCCTGTCTGTCTATCTCCAACAGTAGAGGTGCAAAGTCTGAAGTCTAAAGGAAGATGTAACTGAATGGGACATTGATAGGTTTGCTGCACCCATGCCACATGCTACAGACAAAACCAAGTACTTTCAACATCCCCAATGGGGGCACATCTCTGACCCTGCCACTGTTTTGG